>JBBPTE010000296.1:7649-23793 GCA_038093935.1 Tylopilus cf. pallidocervicolor | reverse complement strand
ATCAACTGGTCGGTTCTACCTCGGTCTAATCCTCTGATCTCAGGTTTTGGATGCTTTCACGTAGCATGCGTTGCAGCCCCACATAGGTGAGTATTTTTTCTAGGTACAATTCTGCCAGCAATGTTAGCATTCATGACTACATCGACGCGTTCGACAACAGGGTAATAGCAGAACGACAACCGACATGCCGTTATACACTTCAAGAGAGCCTTCAAACGAGGGTCGACACACCTGGATCTTGCCTAAGCGTAAGTGTGGAGGCGAACAGGCGAGCGGTGTGTGAACGGCGTTGACTGATCGTGCTAGCCTTCTCGTGCCTGATTGGCTGTCGATACTCTGCTCCCGACGCAGAATGGAAGCACTTGGCTAATCGCTACTTCAGCTCGCAATCAGACATATCGAACATTCTTTGTCAAATGCAAAAGGAAACATGAATGGAATGCACGTCGATTTTGGTTGCAGGAGCGGGAAGAAGCTATAAGAAGCCATCAACGATTCATTCCCTTCATCTATAAGCGACAATGGCCTCCGCCGGTGTACTCCCTGGAAGATACTACATAGTCAGCAAGGGTGATGCCAACCTCGCTGTCCTATACACTGGCCAGGGTCATCCTTTACTGGTTAGCAACCACAAGCAAGTATCTGCCCAAGAGGTTAGTTTAGCCTCTCTACCCGAACTTGTTCTCACAATGTTGCTTACAGTGGGTTATAACCGGCAGCGTCGCCATGATGGTGGCCATTACTCCAGGCGAGGCACAGGACCTTCGGACAGAACCTTTGCATAACAATGTTGTATCCGACCAGACCAACTATGAATGGCTCATCGTGGGGGACGAGTTCGTATTTTTTGTTTTGCGACCATACGTTGGAATGCTTGAATGAGCTTTTAGAATTCGGACTATGGATCAGAAACTCCGCTGGGCCGTCGAAAAGGCAGAGGCGGGGCAACCCGTAGTTCTCAGCCCCGAAACCGGAGATGACAAGCAGAAATGGAACTTTATCAAGGCCGAATGAGTAGCAAGAGTAACTTCTCAAGGTAATATCGCGCTGGAGCAGTACTTGTAAGATGTTCGCAGAGCACCACACCTGTGATGAATGTACTATGAATATGAAGAAATGAACCCATCTACTGGGGATGAGTCTTACCTGAGGACACCACCCGAGTTAATCGTGTACATCACGATTTGTATGTATATCCAGCGTCAGCACACATTTGTCATCGCTGATCACGGAAGGCAGTGGGAACACCAGATCTGTTAACGACTGAATCAATATCATATGACACGGTGCTATCCGATTTGCGTTTTGTTGGCGACACCATGATACGTGTTTGATGCATCTATTATTCGGAGGAGACGCCCAGAATTGCCAGGTTAAACGAACAAAGTATCAACAGATAAAATTGCTTGGAAGTAGTCGCCTGAACAGTGCATGTGCAGTACCCTCATAATGAGGGACTTTGCTGACCATGAAGTCTATACTCCCCCACGCACGATCACCAGGAGATTGCCGCAGTGATTCTGAGGCATTGTCCATGCACAGTCATGCTGTGCATCCGGTCGAGTCATGATATATGATACCCAACTTACACTAGTATTGATCCCTATCAAGGTGGCTCCATGAAGCCGAGCGATTTAGACGGGCACTGAGCAGGGATGCTACAAACTTACCTGAACAAGCGAAGAGCAGGCCGTGAGATTCGGAATCAGGCAATGGTGATTCGCTATTGGGTCTGGGCGTCTACAACCAGGATCTCACACGCGTCCACCTCTACTAGTAGGACGGTCACATGCCACTTTGCGGCAGTGTGTTCTTGGCTTAATCATGAATCATGACGAGGCCACAGGCACACTCCGGGGTCGTGTTGAAACACCGGGACGTGTCGCAGTGTAAAACTCCCATATATGACTGATACATGGCTTTACATAGATTCCTGTCATTATTGGCGGTATCACCCCTGATCGCAATCCTTTTCAATTTCTGCGAAACCTGTCAGTCTCCAAAGTTTCCGTGTTGGCATATAATACAATCACACGAAAAAAACAAACAGAGATGCACGATACACGGCCAATGGTGGCTTTTCGCAAGCACGGGGTCACGGGGTTGATTAAGCAGCAACCTCTGCGGACCCGAAAGAGAATCCAGGAGGAAAATCAAAGGGTCCAACTGTGACGATTCAGTCAGCGCAGACACATTCAGACAGACCTTAAACCAACCTCGATTGCGTCGTCTCCATCTCACGATGCACTCTGCGCGCTGCCACATAGTGACAGAGTCTCTTTCCATTAGCTCCCATTCCTCGGCGTCTCGAGCGTGCTGCAGTACGACGACACGGATATCTCGAACACCTTGTTTCTCAAGGTACTTGCTCGCTCCAGGTATCACCACAGAATTCGCAAGAAGGACGAGCACTTGAAGTCTGGGGCTTTCTTGAAGGATCTTTGAGAGCGCGCCATTGACGCTTCCACGCGACCAAAATCGAAAGGAGACGTGGGTCAGGAGAGGCAGGTGCTCAATCCCGAGCGAAGACGTCCAAAGGACCCAGTGATTCACGATATCGAGGTGGGTGAGGTTCGCAAAAGCAGGGTGGTTCTGTAAGACGGAATTGGGGCAGTTCGGAGTCCGAGTCTGGATGGAAGTAAGGTTGAGGGAGAGGAAGGTGAGCGGGAGGGACGAGATTAGGTTGATTAACTCGGCAGTATTGGAATGCGGGGCTGTCCATAGAGCAAGGCTCTCTATCCCGGAGCATGCAGTCAGAAGTTGGATAGTCAGTCTAACGGGGATAGACGGGTGAATGCAAAGTGCCTTGACGTTTGACTGTGCAAACTCAGGGGGTCGATAAGTTATGAGTGCGCCAAGAAATTGGATGGCATGTGCTAGCCCACGTAGGACGACCGTCTTGTACACAAAGGGCTCGATCCTACGTGTGTTGGGTGATGTATGAATTGTTGAGAAGCAATGAAGCCTTGCTAGTGGGATGCCCAATAAATCGACTTACCAGGTCTTTACACGGGATGCAATCAGCATCAGGCGGATAGAAATACCTCGGTATGTCCGAGCTGTCAACAAGAATATCTCCCTTTCCAGTTCCGGGGGAAAGATGGGGAACACCTCTACCGGGTTCTCTTCATTTACTAGGGTCGGCTCCTGTAATGACATAGCCGGGATGTTTGTAAAGGCGGGGCTCCTCACACACTGGGTGGAGATGCCATGTGTAAGGATGGTGGAACGAGTCTGAGTTGCTTATCACCTGTGACTCCGACGAGGTTCAAACCGAGTGCTTGCCAAAAATATAACGCCTGCCTGGTTACGGTGATTCATATGTTGCGCTAGGCCTAGTACGGAGTACTTCACTAATCTGATAAGAGCAAGAAATCGTTTGTAGTAGCATACGACAAATTCCATTATCATAACCCTTTTCAAACGAGGTATTCCTCGACAATCGACCTGAGCTGGGATGCTTCCTTGGCCAAAATCTCAATGGTTTCTCTCTGAAATAAGGTAAGTCAATGTCACTATGGAATCATAACCTGAACGTACTCACCCAAACATTATCTTGCATCCTTCTGCCTTCCTCGCTGAGGGTAAAATCCGAGGGTTCGACGACCGCTGCTCTATTAATATAAGCGCCTTTCATGCGGTCCTCGTTGTCTCGCTCGCCGATAGCACCATATACGAGCTGGCGACCACCCTGCTCGGATGTCCAAGCCAATAGGATCTCCATAATGATGAACAGTACGTTAACAAGTGTGCCTTGAAAGTTGCGTCTCAAATTGGAGTAACAAAAGCCCGGGTTGACAGCATTCACGGTCAATGGCGTTATAGACCTCAATCGGTCTTGTAGTGCGCGCACGAACAATACATTCAAAACTGTGCAAAAGGAGCAGATGGTTCTATCAATTGCGGTGGTGTAATGAAGTTGGAATGGGATCTCACGTTTTGTTTGAGGGTAGCGACCGCGGATGGCCCTTGAAAACGTTCGTAAGTATATACAGTATTTTGGCCTAATAACTTACGACCCATCTTTATATTCTGAGCTATTGAGCATCGCTATCGGATTGTGTGATTCCTTAATCTCTTGCGGAAGGACCGCATCGCGGTGAGCATCGCTGGAAACGATAACCAAGCGAGACGTGCTTCTAAACTTCCTCCCTGTGTCTACCAGGCGAGGCAGCAACAGCAACGATAAGAGTGCTGTACCGAGGTGATTGACTTGAAGGCTACATCACCGGTCACAAAGCGCCTGATGTACACAAGAAGAACAGAGCTCACGTCGCTTCCCAGCCATTGACAGTTTCCTCATACCCCACAGCCGCTATTCCTGCATTCATGACGAGAATGTCTAAACGATCAGATTCCCGTTGAAATTTCTCCGCAAAGCTCATCACGGAGGAAAAGTTGGCGAGGTCCACTTTCCATACTTCGCATGACTTGCATCCAGTGGTCGATTGAATTTCTGTAAAGGTATGAGTGCCAAGCGAGCGCGTGTTGTGTTCGAACGTACCGGATACTGCAGCGCTTCCTTTGGTCTCGCTGCGGCAAGCCAGAACGAGCTTGGTTGGACTCATCCGCGCAAAATGCCTCGCGGCTTCTAAGCCGATGCCTGTGTTCGCGCCAACGACCACGACCGTCCTTCCACTCAAATCCACGTTCTCGACAGGAGGGACCGTGGACCACTGGTCAACGACGAAGTTGAGGAATGTCCCCATAGCTCAAGGCGAGTTTGGGTCCTTGATGGATACTCTTTCCCTAGGTTCCCCCACCCTTATTACTGCAGTCGGTCGTGCTGTGTAGTTACGAATACGGTGACTCTGATGTGAACCACCATCCCGCTACTGTGTTGAACGGGTAAAGGTGCTGAGTCAAGGAACTTTATCGCAGAATTGACAAATATGGGCGAGCCCCTGTTCAGCATGGCAGTACAAACCTAAGATATTGTAATAGAATCAGTTCTCCTGAATGTCTCTCAATCAAGTTCAGTTGATGAGCCACACAAAGGGTGACCTTCAAGCCGGTATGCAGAATGAAACGTGACAAAACGTGGGCCTAGCTATATCCTTCGACTCCTCGTGTAAAGACGTCTAATCACTCCACAAGTACGACCAAACCCTTCCCATGCTTACCATTGTTCCCGATTGTGACTAAGATATCGTACTTATTTCAGTACTTTTCTGGCAAGCACGATAGCGGAAATTAAACGGGACAGCGATGTGGATAGGGGCTTTTGCATATTTGTTGTTTATACCCCACGAGTAGTCAGCACAGTTACGTGGGCGCTGTTCAATGCAAGGTCCCAGTGATCGCGCTAACAAAGCAAATCAATTGATTGGCCGGCATGTATTGCCATCATACGCGTGCGCATGTCTTCGGCGCGTCCACTCTACTGCCTCCCTTCCCTTAAAAGGCCCGGGCGGGTCCCTCCTGTCTGTACCAAGCCATCTCCATACACGCGCTCCAAGAACTGCCCCACCTACCTTGAACGATGAAGAAATCATATCTCGGTTTCGCCATTGACCAGTTGTCCACACTACCTCCAGTCGAGACCGTGGATCTATCTGGCAAGACGGTTGTCGTCGTCGGCGCTAATACAGGCATCGGGCTCGAAGCCGCAAAGCATTTTGCGCGCATGAATCCCGCCAAACTTGTCGTCGCTTGTCGCAACGAGAACAAGGGAAAAGCCGCCGTTTCTGGTACGCTTTCGCGCTATGCACTGCGTCCTGACACTCATCGCGTTAAGAAATTGAAACGACCACTGGATACAAGTCGTCCGAGGTGTGGAGGATCGACCTTGCCGATTTTGCCTCTGTGAAAAGCTTTGCGGAGAGGTTCGAACGGGACTGTGACCGTCTGGACATATTAGTCATGAACGCCGGTATACTGGCGAGGGAGTACGAACAGACTGGCGACGGCTGGGAATCAAGGTTTGTGCCTTATCTGGAACGGAGAGCGTCTTCTGAACGAGACCACAGCATTCAAGTGAACCATCTCGGTACAGCACTTCTGTCGTTGTTGTTACTTCCTCGTTTGGTAGAGACTGGGAAACGGTTTGGGAGCACGTCCCGCTTGGTGATCGTCGCCAGCGAGGTTCATTATTGGGCGGTCCTTCCTAATGACGTCAAGGTGGCATCTTACCCAGCGGCGAAGCTCAGCAGCCCAAGTTATAGAGATCCATCGTGAGCTCTCTTCTGTCTTCACACTGACATGGCTGCTAACAAGCATCGAGGTCCATGGAGGGTCGGTACCACCAGACCAAACGTGAGGTTAATTTCGTCCTGATCCAGTCCAATCTCTAACGAATTTATTCAATAGTTATGAACATATTCTTCGCACGCGCATTGCAGGATCGACTCCAGTCTATCATCCCCTTGACCGTGAACGCTGTGAACCCCGGCTTTTGCTATTCTAGTTTGAGACAAAGCTTGCAAGGCATGTTCACGAATCTCGTCAACATCATCATGGAGACATTTCTCGCTCGGACACCTGAGCAAGGCAGTCGTCAACTTGTCTATGCGGCTGTTGGTGGGCGAGCTGACGAGGATCGCATGAAAGGCGCCTACGTTAGCAGGGCAGCGGTCGCCGAGCCATCTGATTTCGTCATCAGCGAGGAGGGAAGAAGGATGCAGGATAATCTATGGGTGAGCATGTTCTGGATAAGATCTAGTCGGTCGCGATACTAAACAGGTAATTGCAGAGGGAAACCATCGAGATATTGGTCAAGGAAGCGCCCCAGTTACAATCGATTGTTCGGGAATACCTTTGAGTAATAGTGCACGTAGGCGAAAATCGAGAGGGAAAAGTGTCAGCATCGAATTATCTCGACGGTACTTCTATTACAATGCATCAGAAAGCAGCACATTAGCAGAGCGACGAAAATCCGCAATAGGTCTGTATAATTTATGTTGCTACTAGACCACATTTTGCTGTGGGGTATGAGTGCACTGGCACTCGCCAGCACATACAGTATTGGTCAGAAGCGCGGGCTTTCACTATTACGCGGGATTGCTATTGATACTGATCATGATCAACGCATTCATAAGCTCACCTTCAAAGATCTATATCGCGGGAGAGTCGAGATCCACATTAATGGTGTAATGGATCGCAATCAAACCGTCCAAATCGCGTGCGAACAATACACTTACACTTAGACTATGGAAACTCATATGGGCTAGGACCATCAGGTGTGATCAAGGTTGATAAAGTCTTACATTTAATCCGAGGTGTGGCCCTCAAGAGCGCGTTGAGCAGGCGTCGCATGAACAATCTTTGTGCTTAGCGCTGCTAAACATTAATATGGTATGATTCTTTGATCCCCCGGAACAACAGCGTTGTGAATTTCGCTGACAATAGTCGTCAAGCGGGCTGTGTCCTCGGTTATATCCCTGGCTACGCAGGAAGAATGGGCAAGGTCGATCATCCGTGGACGACGACGTAACCGGGAGTCGACGGTCAGCTCAAATACGAGTATCAAGAAGAGTTCTCCTTTGCTCATGAAGTTGGGACAATCCTAGATGTAAAGTGTCTCGTAATTTCGGGGTCGATGTATGTGTTGGTTACCTTGGACATAGGTCTCGATGGGAGAAGCCCTGTACCATTGGCGAATGACAAAACTGAGGAACGCTTCCTTCATACATGATACTTTGCGTCGAGGCTGAGTTTACATGCCATTGAGCTTCAGAAGAGGATAACTCGCCTGGCCTTTATGTGAGTAGACTAAGTATGCATGTCGAATATATGAAGTAGGTGACAGGTGTTTGAGTTGTGTCTCGTGTCGTGTCGTGTCGTGTCGTGTCGTGTCGTAAAAGAGTTGTGTACACTGAAAAGATCACTTGGCTATGTGATGAGCTGCCAGGTCACATGACTACAGATGGACTGTTCTCATAAATGATCTCTGGCATATTCCATTTCATTTCTAACTGCACTTGATGTAAAGCCCTTGTACAATATCCTACATACTAGTCGATCAAGTGCTGGCTGCCCGTTCATTCTCAGACCTTCTCGAATTTCCACTTCTGATAATCTTTCCCGATGTCAACGTTGAGGAAGACCTGTAATGAACAAGTGTGAGAGGTAGCTGTGCGCTTTGGTACAGCTTCATACCGGCACAAAATCATGATCGGTGTTATCCGTGAACTCCCAGATGTGTTGGTAATCCGGGGCTAGGATGCTTTGAGGACGGTGTTAGTGAGGAAAATTAAACAAAATTAGTACAAAACTCGCTGGAACTCTTCATCATTGAGTTTAACGACAGTCCAGACCGATTTGTCCGTTGTAGGGACCACGTAAGAGTCATCACGCTATTAACATTAGCTAGTAATTAGTCCCACACGTATCATCAAGTGCATATGATGTACGTACTGTGTCTCCTAGCTGTGGTGTCAAGAAGTATCCCCTGTAGTCCTGGCTCTCGATGGTTATCTGGTCCTCGGCACCTCCTACGTTATCGACGATCCACTACCGAAATAATAAGCAAAGCCGCTCAAAAAGAATAACACACTGAACCTTGCTATGGACACTTTTCTCGTCCCTGGCACCAGAGATTGGCCCCCTTCCTGGGTCACGATTGAAGTCCGCGACATAATCGGAGAATTCGACATTACGGATCTTATATACACCGTTCGGAACAAGAGCCATTGTGGATAGAGCTGCAGAGTACACTGGGTGTCGATGGGCATTCGAGTCGGGAGGGCTTGTATTTATACGTTTGCGTAGCATGACCTACTGGCCAATGCGGAAAATGCGGCAGAGAAATACCGCGGGGTTGCACGGGCAATGCGAAACATTTCAGGGTATGGTACAAGACTGAGCCAGCCTTCGAATGGCTTAGTGTTTCGGATGTGTACACACTCACTAAGGCTGTCCCCCAAGGTTAGGACCAATCTTGCTTCCATGTCCTGTATAGCATCTATTCGGTTCGAGATACACCATGAGGCAAGCCGGCATCATTTTTCGATGCCCTCGGGACTAACCAGTCCTGTAACACACCCTAAATATGTGTCGGCACACACGATTACAGAGAACATTGATGGGAGATAAACTCGATTCAGGGATCATAGCAATTGAAATATGATACTCACAGGATGACTGTTCGGAGCGATCTTGACCGCTATCCTGAACTCCAGACGTATCAATGTTGTTCCGGGTGCACGATGAACGAAGGAATATAGTGTATGAAAAACATCAGAATATAATCACGGGCAGATAGCACCATCAGCGGGCATTCTATTTCCCTCGAAGTCGAAGGTCCCGTATGATTGAACATACTGGAAGACACAAGAGCAAATACACGCACTCTACACTGTGGTGCTTGGCAAGAACGCCGTGTCATGTGCAGTCGCAAATCAGGAAGGTACACCCCAAATTCCTTGAGTATAACAGAATCTGGTCGGAGACAGTGAGGATGAAGCTTGCGTAAGTGATCCGATACATTCACGTTGAAGCGAAAACGAGCCGAGCAACCGTCATCCGAGTTTCGACCGGGAGTGAAGGCGTTGACCTATGCCATCTTTCTCCTGATCTTGACAATCTCGTCGGAATCGTCTCTCGTGTCAGATATCGTTGTGAAGATTCGATGCGACTACGTATAGGAAAAGCATGGTTCGCATTTTTTTATTCAAAGTTGCTTTTCTGGATGTGAGTGGCGTGCAAATGCACTTGAAGTTGCAGTCCTTTCTGTCGCTGCGACAAGCCAGGATTCAGAGTTGGGTTGGATCTATATGTGCGAAGTGAGAGGCACCGGGCGCTTGCTTCGTATTTTGGGGCAGTCGTTGACGGATTATTATTATTATTATTAGAATAGCAAGACCTGTTGTAAGCAATTGCCACGTGGCTTTTGCTACACAGCATCCTTTACAAGGTATGAGGCGTTTGAAAGAAACTGGTTGATAAATATAGCTAAGCCCCTATTCTCATGAACATGTCTGACTCGAGCGTCGTCGAGTTCCATTCACTTTCATTGTATTCCAGACGCAAACACTAGGGACTCTGCAGTGATATCCTACATACATATATCCTTTTTTTCTTTTCTTTTTCTGAGTCCAAGTCATTGGCAAACGTGACATCTCTGGTTCTCAGGCGACATTGTGGACCATATGGTTGGGCATTCACGCGCCGACACGGTCGAACGTCCACTTCGTATTATCTTTTGCAGTGTGACGGACGAGCACAATCTGGAATCAGCGTCAGAGGATCCAAGCACTCGAATGCAGTAAAATGTTAGTACATTCACATAGTCGGCACCGTGAGGCATCTCCCAGACATAGTTCGCATCCTCGGATTGAAGGCTACGCAGAACTCGACGTTAACAAGGTAAATTAAAATATCAGTGTAAAACTCACTAGTACTTGCCACCACCGACGTTGACAATGGTCCAGATCGTGTGAGACCCGGAACCGACGAGCGAAGCACCCTATTAGAGTTAGATCGTGATCAGTTCATACAGTTTCCACCCATTCGGGAGTGCATATACGTCAAATTGCTCTGCATTCGCGTAGCTTCCAGGAGTGGAGATGTTCTCCAGGGTGACCTGGTTACCGCCGTGTCCAACGTTTCTGAGCCTCCACTACTAAATCAATGAGTACAGTCCTCTAAAAAAGAATACACAAACCTTATCGTGCCTGTTGGAGGGACGGTCCCTGTAAGCACAGATTGGTCCCGTCGGATCCCCATTAATGAGGTCGGCGACGTAGAGAGGGTATTGGCCATTCCGAATCTTGTATACACCATCTTTAACGAGAGGAGCCATTGTGAATAGAACTTGGTAGTGCGGCGGATGTCGATGCACTGTTGCGATCGAAAGGCCGTCATTTATACTTTGCAGAGTCGACAAAAACAGAAACCTGCGGCCGAGAAGGTCGTGGGGTTTGACAGGTCATACCAAATATTTCAGAACAGGAAGTGAGATACGCACCAGGCTTTCACTGGAATGGTATTGTCCAAATCTGTGATGTTGTGACCAAAGCACTACCCCAAGATTCAATTGGTGACACCAATTTTATTGCATTGCACCGTGTGAGGTTATAAAAAGCATCTCCCCCTTCTGGTGATGGAGTCCAGACCAAAAGGTGCCCTTGGAATAACGTATCCGCTTGAAATGGTAGGATGTCAACGGTCGTCTTTTGATACTCTCGCGCAAACTTTGTTGACTCTTCTTAGGGAGAGGTGTTACGGCGGGGAATGAGCTTGAGCAGATGATGAGAAAGCTGGAAAACCTAAACGGCCGACGCCCATTAAAATTGACATGTGTTCTCTCTCATATTCGCTTCAGTGTATAAACATAGCTTGCGATTTTTTAGATTCTCCAAGTGCGTAAGTACCGATTAGATATGTGTAGCGGGGAAATCCACCTGCCATTGCAGTCTTTCCCTTCTCTCCATACGACGAGCCAAATTCTGGGGGTCCATACGTGTGAAGTCCTTTGTGGCTTTCTTGGAAAATGGCGTTAATGGGGCGGACGAAGACATCAATGCAGAACTCACTAGTACTCACCGCAAAGCCCCGAGGGACATGCAATGCAGGAGACGAGGGAAATAAAACGTAATGTCATTGATTGAGCGACCACTAGCGTGATGTCCGTTCAGGAAGATCCATGTTTCCGTCTTGAATTGTAGGCTAAGAGGTGCAAAACATTAAGACGAAAGAAAAGGACAAACCGATAATGTTCCTAACCAGTATGTTCCTCGAAGTTTAAATGTATTGGCTTGTCGATACTTGTAATCATAACGTCTTTGCCTGTCGACTTGTAGGCCGTATCTTTGCTAAGGAATGCTCAACAACCCCATTCATCCTCGTAAACCAACCTTAAAATGGAAGGGACATTGTTCCATATACTTTGAACCCTGGCCGAAGGTAATTTCAACCAGGTTTGCAGAGGATGATTTCCACGGAGAACTGTCATGAGCAAAGCGAGCCTAGGCCGACCGCCCATTAAACTTGCTGGTGTTCTCCCCGAGACTCATATCCGCTTCTGTATTGAACCACTTACGCAGGGGTAAAATTGGTTGGTCCTCTTTGTCTCCGACTGCACCGTATAGCAGAAATGATAAGAAGATGTTACCAAGTTAGTCACAGCGCTGACGACTCATGTGACACGTGCACGTGACAGTTGTTTTGGATTCATCTCATCCGAGACTTCTTTGGACTCTAGCTCAAGTTGGCTTGTGAGAGTAATCCCTTCGACGAATGCGTTCAATAAAAAAAAACATACAGCCAGATCCAAGTTTCGCGCTATTTCGAGCTCAAGGGTTCAACGCTCAGCGCTCATGCGCTAACTCTTCTAGAATAGAAGACACCTGGGTCCTTCCGAACATCCGTCAACTAGTGTTTGGTAGGCGTAGCAGGTATGGTCGCTGAACCGAGCATGGATTACGTCCTTTCGTCTCTGCGAACTGGCGTAAGGGCTGGCGGTATTACACTACGTAAGGTTCCTTGATCAGCACCCCGCATCACATGTCTCTGAGAGGTACATACCCCCTTATAGATCTGACTCAATGTCCTTGGTTCCTTGTTCGGCCGAACGGACTTCTCAGAATACGATATATCAAATAGTGCAAATCTTAGGAGCACCCTAAGTCAACTATTGACGTACATCATGGGTGGTGTACAATTATGCTCACACCAAAACAGGAGTTGCGTCTTTGGGGGGATAACGACTGTTACCCTATCATCTTAAGCAACTTCGTTATGCCGAGCATCTGGATGCTAGTGGCGTTGTATCGAAGTAGAAGATTGCTTTTATGAACATCATACACCCTCAGCGCGTTACAAATGTCGGAATAAGATCGGGTCAGCATTTGGGTCTTGGGGTGCTGGTTCAGTAAGTTTATTATTGACTTGGAAAACACTCTATGGTGCTATCTTGCTCCACGCTCTGAAATATTGGGTTGACTTCCACGGAATTTATCGGGCGTAGTTATGACATGGTGACATTCATTTCGCTTCTCCTGATATCTCACACTCGATCATCACAGGTTCTGTTCTGCCCCGATAATCGGAAATACAATGTGGAGCCGTCCCAGGCAGTCGTCACATGAACTCGTAGACTCACAGTTCGCTGCCTCACCATGCCACTACTCCAATCTAGGGGATATTCCGTGAGCCTCCCGAGTAAGCAGGGCAGTCGTCTAGCTCTTCAACTTATCTACGCTGCAACCGGTGAGGGGATCGACGAAGATCGCATGAAGGATGTTCAATATGATTAGCTGGGCGACAGTCATCAATGCCGTCTGACGTTATGATCAACGAGAAGTCAAAATGTAAATGCAAATATCTGGTGAGCAGCTGCATGATCGACGGGTGCACAGAGAAACTATGTACGGAGATATCTACAGAATACAAGTAACTGCCTTGGAAAGAGTACCTTTGAATCCAGGCGATGAAGTTGAAAGTCAGGTCTTGCTCTGAACGGCGCATGCATTGTGCAGTAGTACCTCATACCTTATAACACGCAAGCGGCATGTATCAACATTTAGCTCGTGATGCTGTCATCCGTGAGCAAGTGGAACACAGCAGTCAAATCCGTGTTCCATCTCTAACCCATAGTGAGATTATAGTAAGTCGCTCTACACGGACCAAGAATGGAGTCGTTTACACATGTTTCGGAGGCCCGGAGAAGCATTGGATATGACATTGACATAACCATCACCAACATCAATCGTAACCAGCAAGGCACAAATATGGTGAAGGGTGAACAAGATACAACGGGGCTGAACGTATTTTGAAATGTCGAATCTCGGTTGGCTTTGACGTTTCACCGCCCTGCTCTCATCAGAAAGTGTTTGGCAGGCTGGCACTTTCGCGAAAATACAACCTGTTTCATGGCTTGCACAAGTCAGTAAATATCAGGTCAGAAAGCGTGAAAAGAAGCCGAGTTGAATACCAGACTGTATGGATGTATGTTGTATATACCGGACATTGGCGAGAATTGGGCGGCCAACGCATTTCGGTTCGTGAGATGGACTGATGCCCTTTTGTGCATGATCACCTAAGAATCCGCATCAATTCCGCAAACGACCTTCGACATTTCCTTCTCCACCAAGTGATATGATTGCGTGTAGTTCCTTAACGATTTGCTCGACGTTCGCCTCAGTGCCAGTCTCGTCCAACGCATCGACATTACTAGAGGATCTGGGGTTGTGAAGACCATACCCGGATCAAAGACGACTACGGGGATCAAGAGGTCGATAGACTCCGAATGCAAAGCAACGAATGGACGGCTCAACATACCAGTTTCCATGAAGAGGTTGAGTTTTTGACGGGAAGATATGACAATCCATTCCGTACGGACATCTTGCATATTGCGCATTTTTCATGGACAACTCACTGATTGAAAATGAAATCTTTGCTAGCTCGAGCGTGAGTGGAATTCCGGCTTAGTTGTTGAAGGTCATTTGGTAGGACAACAAACGAATACTCTTGTTTGGGTTCACAGAGTATGCGATCAGCGAAAACGGTCGTGGAACCGAGTGAGGTCCACATCACTGAACTCGCCCAAGTTGGGTCCCGTGAATGAGGTGTGACGGTATTCTTCTAGTATATGTGCATCTCAAAGCATAGAAAAAGAAAAAGGACGATGGATGCGAGTGGTAGTGTTCGTTTTGAGGAACGGGGCTCAACTAAACATACGAGAGACGGCTTAGCTTGCTGGTGATTGGTCAATGACACCACGTGAACGTTGAGGCGATGCCGTATACTGAAAGCGGATACCACATGATGATAAGCATCCGAACTCGCCTTGCCTACCCAGACCAGTATTAGTAGCAGTCCGTGCGATAGACGGGAAAGAGGACCAGATGTCACGACGATGACATGCCTCGGGGAACGAGTGACTGCTGACCGCTGAGCTGTCGGGTTCACAAATAATTTTTCGCTTGCTTGTTTTCGTAGCGCTGGAATGCCTCGTCAGTAATCAGAGCACAGGTCTATGATATATTAAGGGGGGAGCCTGTGCAGATGAATGAATACAGCTTATTATTCGACTCCCACCATTGCAGGTTTGTAGGCTGTCAACAATGACTGGTGTGTTTTGTTAGGATGGGATGTGGGTTGATACTGATCGTTGGACAACCAGGACAAGAATACCGTGACCTGGCACGAACCGAGATCAATGTTGGTAGCTGGTTGGACTCGGTGACGTTTTCGGCAACTGGCGAGCATCTCTTGAGCAGTGGAACTGGAGGAGTCCGAGTATGGCGAGTAGAAGACGGGAAATATATCACAACGATGGAAGCGATGGATACTGGCAGTGTCCTGTGTCTCGCAGTGTCCAAAGACGGGGAATGGATCGCAACGGGAACATGCGAAGGCGACATGATTCTGTGGGATGCAAAGACACACAAAGAAGTCTTTCGCCACAATGAAGATAGCCACGACATTTATGGGGTTGATTTCTCCCCTGACTTGGCTCGAGTCACACTCGTCGTTGCATCGCAGAACCGGGTTGCTGCCATCTGGGATGTTGCAAGGCGTCAACGAGTGCAAACACTCCACCAGGACGCTTCAGTGATCGCGGCGAAGTATTCGCCACGAGGCGATCGAATCGCAACAGTCACTCCCAATTCCGTTCGAATATATGGCAGCGACAGTGGACGCTTGCTCGCTCACATACAGACGATAGTCACCACTTGGTGGTACAACACTGGTCCCCTCTGGTTCAATGACCACCTTCTTATCATATCTGACAACAGAATCAAGCAATTTGAAACGTCTACGGGCACATTAATCTCGGAATGGTCAGTTTCTAGTAGTGGTGGAGTCTCCTGCATCATTCTGCCCAAGCACGGGAAATTCCTTGCGTATTCTACAAAGCGTACCGTATCATTTTGGGACCTGTCGACACACACCCAACTCAGTCTCATTCAACACCCTCAGGACATATGTTCAATGACAATCTCACCAGACGACCGTTTTTTTGCAATTGGTGGGGAGGACGGAAAAATCACCACCAAACTGTTACCCCGTTTTCATTTTACTGTGAGTGGTGGTATATATTAACGACCTTGCTCCCTTCATCCATCCACGTAGGATTCAGATCATTTGTCTCGTCTATATCCAACATTCAAGCAACTAGACATTCACATTGACGACGACGTACTCGATGCTTGGAAGTGCAATCAACTCGCAGATGCGGAAGCATTGTTGACCGCAAAAA
>JBBPTE010000294.1:0-23951 GCA_038093935.1 Tylopilus cf. pallidocervicolor | reverse complement strand
GAGGAGGACACAGAGGAAGAGGAAGGGGAGGAGCACACCAACACATAAGGGTGGTAAACACACCTGGACCCTCAAACCCCCCACCATACGTTCAAAAAGAAAAGAACGAACTTACCCAATACCTAGACGGACTGAAAGGAAAGAACATCAACAAAGAAGAAATACTAAGGGTACTCAAGACATGTTTTGACGAAGAAACACCAGAAGACGAAGAAACCCACAAAGTAGCGGCAGTACGGATTGAAGAAGAACAAAACGAGGATTTTTAACGCAGAGGGATGTCTCAACATCTACCCCTCTTAGAATAAGGACAATAAACAATGTAACAACCCGACAAATCCAAATCCCTGTCACATTGTCCAAAGACTCGCAAAGCATTGAAACGGTAGCCCTAATCGACAGTGGAGCTACAGGAAACTTCATCGACTGCAACCTAGCCAAAAGACAAGGATATCCACTGAAGGAATTAGAACAACACCTCAAAGCACAAAATGTAGACGGGACAAGTAACCAAGGAGGCACAATAAAATACAAAACAAACGTCCAAATGACTATCGGAGAAAGCAAAACCACACAAGAGTTCCTCATTCTCAACTGTGGAACTGAAAACGTCATCCTAGGAATGCCCTGACTACAAAGTGAAAACCCCTCAATCAACTGGAAAGAAGGAAAGATTACTATGAACAAAAACTCCACTAAAGACACCGAAGAACAAGGGTATCTTATCAGATACCTAGGGATTGACCCAGAAGAGAAAACCTCCCATCGATGGAATAAAAGATACAACCCACACTATGAATTAACCTACAAAATCACCATCGCCACATAGGTAGCACAACAGAAACCCAAAGAAGAAACAACAATCCCAGAAGAATTCGAACAATTCAGAAAAGTATTCGAAGAACCACCGAAAGGGAGGCTCCCACCAGAAAGGCTCTTTGATCACGAAATAAAACTAAAAGAAGACTTCGTTCCACGAAGAGCTAAAGTCTACCCTCTAAACCCAAAGGAACAAGAAGCCTGCCGAGACTTCATTAAAACTAACCTTAAAGAAGGAAAGATCGTTCCATCAAAATCCCCACAGGCATCACCATTCTTTTTCATAGCAAAAAAAGACAGAACACTCCGCCCATGCCAAGACTACAGATATGTCAATGCCCACACAATAAAGAACACCTATCCCCTACCCCTAATCCCAGAACTGATTGACAAACTGAAGAACGCCAAATACTTCACTAAATTCGACATCAGATGGGGATATAACAACATCAGAATCAAAGCAGAAGATAGATGGAAAGCCACATTCATAACACCGGAAGGACTATTCGAGCCAACCGTCATGTTCTTTGGCCAATGCAACTCTCCAGCAACCTTCCAGGCGTTCATGAATTACATCTTTGCTGACTATCTGGCCCAAGGATGGTTAATCATCTACATGGACAACATAATGATAGCTTCAAACGAACTACCCATCCACCATGAAAGAACAAAGAAAGTCCTGCAAAGACTACTGGAACACAGACTTCACCTTAAGCCTGCCAAGTGCGTCTTCGACACACAGGAAGTCGAATACCTAGGAATGATCATAATCCCAGGACAAGTAAAAATGGACCCCACCAAACTAAAAGCCATCGAAGAATGAAAACCACCCACCTCAGTAAAAGGAGTTCGATTGTTCATTGGATTCTGTAACTACTACTGGAAGTTCATCCCAAACTTTTCATTTACCACCAAACCACTACATGAACTAACAAAAAAGGGGACAACCTGGAAATGGACTCCAGACTGCCAACAAGCATTCGAAAACCTAAAGAAAGCCTTCCTCCAGTATCCCGTATTAACAATGCCAGACATTCAAAAGCCATTTATGGTCATGACAGACGCATTATTAACGGCAACAGGAGGAATACTCATGCAAGAAGATACCAATGGAGAATTACACCCATGTGCCTACCTCTCCAAAACATTAGGAGATGCAGAGCGAAACTACGACATATACGACAGGGAGTTACTCGCAGTAATCCATGCCCTCGAAGAATGGAGACATTATCTACAAGGAACAAACTTCCCTGTAACAATCCTTACCGACCACAAAAACCTCACTTACTTCAAGGAGCCAAGAAAACTCTCCTGTCGACAGGCACGATGGCAACTCTTCCTCCAAGACTTTGACCTGCTCTTCATCCATACCCCAGGCACAAAGATGGCGCCAGCTGACACCTTCTCCCACAAAGATGAGGTAAACACCACAGAAGATAACCAAGCCATCACCCTATTACCCAACCACTTATTCGTCAGAAAATTGGACCTGGAATTAGCAGAAAAAATAGCAAAATCCTCAAGAAAAGACCCACTAGTCCTCAAAGCAATACAAGCCATACATGAAGAAACTTCCCTATTCAAAAGAGCATCCCCTGCTGATTGGACCTATTCCAACAAGCAGCTCTTCTACAAACAACGACTATACATACCCCCCAATCTCAGAAGCCCACTACTCAAAGAACTCCACTCCTCCCCTATCGGAGGACATGAAGAAGTCCTCAGAACCATCGCCCACACTCAAAGAGATTACTGGTGGCCGGGAATGACCTCATTCATCAGGAAATATGTCACAGGCTGCGCAATCTGTCAAGCCTACAAAGCAAACACTGTTAACGTTATCCCTTGTTACACAAGGGTCCTAGCCTTCATCCTTAACGATGGGAGTACCTTCGTAAATCTTGATGAGGCTTTCTCGTGTACTTCTAAGGTGTTAGCTTATAGTTCCTTCTCGTGGTCACTACCTTCTGGCTGCCTTGACTCAATTAAGAGGAGGCAATGGCAGATTGTGACTTCACTAGAACTCTTGTATAACGCAGGATGATTGCGTAGAACTAGCTAAGGTACATTGTTATACAGGTGGGGTTTATATAGTGTCGCTGGGGGTGCACAGACCAGGTGATGTCTGTGTTATACTAAAGTAATGGTCCATGGTAAGGTAAATGTGTGAGACCACTCTCTCGGTAATAGGAAGAGAGGGAGATTAACAGTGTGACTGATGTTAATAGAGGGATGCTGTGGTACAGCCGCAGTGACTAGGAATGCTGTGGTACAGCCGAGGTGACTAGGAATGCTGTGGTACTGCCTTCCGTCTCTATGTGTGGTCGACGATGTTCCATGTGTTAAGAACGAGGAGTGTGAGATGAGATTACTCCCATGACGTTGTGTGTTATGCCTTTGGCAGAAACTGCTTGGTCTTGGGTTACTAGTTTGATGGAGAGAGGCCATGTTCCTGGGTGAGTAAGTAGTCCTCCTTCGAAAGAGTGCTGGCTGGGTATTAGGTGTTCTGATAGGCCCTCCTCTTGTTGGATAGTGTTTTTAGAGCAAAAATAGATATGGGGTGAATGGGTGTCCTAAGCCTGGAGATCCTAGACAGTGTAGTAGACCATGGAGTAACGTCTTGTAACAAACACCCACCCTAGCACACCGGCACTATCCCCAATCTGCTCTAAAGCAACTCACCCTTTCCAGCAAATCTCTATTGATCTCATCACTGACCTGCCACCGAGCGACGGTGCTGACTCCATATTGGTCATGGTCGACCATGGGCTTACGAAGGGGGTAATTTTCCTAAAAACTAACAAAACAGCATCCGCTGCTGATATTGCCACCCTCTTCTTCAAACACGTATTCCCTCGCTTTGGACTACATGACTCTTGTATATCTGACCAAGGACCACAATTCGCCTTGGCATTCGCACGAGAACTATCCTGCCTACTAAAATATGACCTAAAGCTATCCACTGCGTTCCACCCACAAACCGATGGAGAGACAGAAAGAGTAAACCAGGAACTGTTACAAGACGTTACTCCATGGTCTACCACACCATCTAGGATCTCCAGGCTTAAGACACCCATTCACCCCATATCTACTTTCGCTCTAAAAACACTATCCAACAAGAGGAGGGCCTATCAGAACACCTAATACCCAGCCAGCACTCTTTCGAAGGAGGACTACTTACTCATCCAGGAACATGACCCCTCTCTATCAAACTAGTAATCCAAGACCAAGCAGTCTCTGCCAAAAGCATAACACACATCGTTACAGAAGTAATCTCATTTCACACTCCTCGTTCTTAACACATGAAACATCGTCAACTGCACATGAAGACGGAAGGCTGTACCACAGCATTCCTAGTTACCACGGCTGTACCACAGCATCCCTCTATTAACATCAGTCACACCATTAATCTCCCTCTCTTCCTACCACCGAGGAAGCGGTATCACACTCACAACTCCACACTTTCACCACATCACGATAACCTTTCCATAGCCTTGTCAAAGCCTCACCCCCTACACATTTACCTTACCATGGACCATTACTTTAGTATAGCACAGACATCACCTGGTCTGTGCACCCCCAGCAACGCTATATAAACCCCTCCTGTATAACAATGTACCTTAGCTAGATCTACGCAATCATCCTGCGTTATACAAGAGTTCTAGTGAAGTCGCAGTCTAGTGTCGCTTCCTTTTAACTGAGTGAAGACGACCAGAAGGTAGTGACTAACGGCAAAGGGACTGAGGCTTATAAGGATCTCAGAACAACTTCAAGCCATAGAGTGGTCTCCAACTAAGAGATGATGGCTAAGACCCTTGTGTAACAAGGGATAATGTTAACAGGAACTGGAAACCTACCTAAGAATATTTTGCAGGAAAGACATATCCAAATGGGCTGAACTCCTCCCGATTGCCGAGTTCTCTCACAACTCTGCCGTACATTCCTCAACTGGACAAACCCCATTCTACCTTATGTATGGATAAAAACCAAGAAGCTACCCAAAAATAGGAAAGACCTTCATCCCACACTTAGAAAACAGACTAAAGGAAATAGAAGAAGCACGAAAAGAAGCCCTAGCAGCGCACGAAATAACACAAAGGATAATGAAAGAAAGAATAAAATCCAACTTTAAACCATGGAAAATAGGAGAAAAAGTATGGCTAGAAGGAAGAAATCTCAAAATTCACTACGAGTCAAGAAAATTCGCACCCAAAAGAGAAGGACCCTTCAAGATCATCAAGGTCCTCTCCCCTATCACATACCAATTAAAACTCCCAAGACAATGGAAAATCCACGACATATTCCACGCCTCCCTACTATCCCCATATAAACAAACCCAGGAACACGGCCCTAGTTTCGCCGAACCTCCACCAATTAAGATAAAAGGAGAAGAAGAATTCGAAATCGAGAAAATTGTCTCACACCAAGGGAGTGGAAACCGAAGACAATACCTGGTGGCGTGGAAAGGTTACGCCACATCAGAAAATATGTGGGAACCGGAACAGAACTTAACCAATGCACAGACCATCCTGAAAGCGTATAAAACCCGACACAACCTGACCTGAAGAAACCCATCAGCCCTACTAAGCTGATAAATCATCCTATCCACTGCAATGTCTTCCACCCTCGCCCCCACTGTCCTCAACAAGAAGCTCCCTATCCAGGTACAACGCCTCCCAGCCGACGCCTGAAGGATGCTATATGGAGTAGTCATCGGCAACGCAGTGGCCTGTTACACCCTGGAACGTGATCTGTGGTATACAGAAAACCACCGCCTCATTGAGGGCATCGAACTATACTGAACGTTCAAAACCCTCTCACTGATGCATAACCTATGCTGCCCACAAGGTCTCCCTGCCCCCTACGACAACGCCATGACTTGTGTGCTGGCCAATGCCAAGCGACGAGTCCTCGACCTGCTCCACAACGACGGGTTTTTTGGAGTGATCAACAACCTCCTCCCCGAAATTCTCTCGCCCTTCTTACTCCCCATCTTGGCGTCACTCTTGGCGGGAGAGCGAGACGACTACTTCCGGGAAACGGGATTCTTTGACGAGGATTTCAATAAGGCCATGAGGAGGATATGGAAGAACCGCGATGGAGGGGAAAGAATCCCAATCAGGGAGAGGGAAGAGAGGGAAGTCAATGAGGAGCAGGAGGATGCCACCACTGTGGTGAATAGCTCCAGGGAAGGCACACCACTCTCATTTCGTAGTACCCCACTGCCTCAAGTCGCCAGAAGGACCGAACCCCTCCGAGGATGCCCCCGAAGGCTCCAACGGGAGAATGCGGAGGTTCTATCCCCAACCTCCTTCATTACATCCGCTATCAGAGGAAGAAGAGCGCAGCCATACGTATACCAGACAAACCCTCAGCGAACTCCAACACCTGATCAGGAATACCACCCCCAAACACCCTCTCCACCCTACACACGACCTCTTCCCCCTCCACCTAGACATGCTACTGCTCCTGCCCAGCTTGTTGCGATCGATGACCTGGGAGCAACAACTAGTACACAACGATTTGGTCTGATTGAAAAGCGTTGCTTCACCTGCAACCGGCCAGGCCATTTCCGGGTTGAATGCCTGCATTACACGTGCCCTCACTGCAAAGCGAGTGCTCCAGGCCACCCTCAAAAGTTCTGTCCACAGATACAATGTCCTGTATGCAACTCGTTGGGCCATTCTCGAGCCGAGTGCCCCCTACACAGAGCCAGATACGACTCCGACGAAGACCTGGAGGTACACGTGTGGAACAAGGGCGACTGTTCTGACGAAGAAGGAGCTGACCTTTAAAGGGAGGATGCAAGGAAAGATAACTGAAGCGGTGCTTCAGTTCTACGAAGGGGGTAATGTTATAAAATGGTATGATTTCTGGTTCGAGTATGATACTTTAATTCCTTCGTCCCCAGAGTACCGTTCCTTACGAACGGAAGACGCTCTGGCCTTTGGCATCGTCTCTATGGGACAGCTTATAGAGGAAAACCTTTACGCTTTCCTAGAAGCCCCAGTTATTCCCGTTATGATAGGAGATCGTGCTCAATCTCCTTGGTAGCCATAGAACAGCCTCTTTTTCATTTCCGCTACATAGTCTTGCCTTGAGGCCTTACGTTCTGCTTCCTGCCTTGAGGAACACACACTGTCTTCATCTCCGTCCTTGACTCATCCCACAGCAGAGCACAGCCCAACATGAGGAAGCCTCATGCCTTGGTCTGTGCTCGAGCCTCCTTAGTATATAAACTCTTCTCCACTGCTTGTAACTGTAGCTAGTTCTACACAATCATACCAAGTTACAAGCGAACTAGTGAAAGACACTAAAGAAGCCTTAAAAGGAAGAACTAAAGACTACGATAAGAGAAGATCGTTACAAGCCATCGCAAGTAGCTTGGCTTAACGTTAACACAAGAAGCTTTAGGTAGTCATTGGTAGTGGGTGCTTTGCTTTGTATGGCCGATGATGTAGAGGGTCCTGCCCAAATGGGATAAGGATGTATCACCTCAAAGGGTGAACATTTCATTGTGGAGTGCTTCTTGTTGTTGAGGGAGAACTGAGCGATGGGGAGCCAATTGGGCCAGTCACTTTGTTGATCAAAGCAATAAATACATAGAAACCTGCTAACTTCCTTGTTAACAATCTCTGATTGGCCATCTGTCTGGGGGTGGAAGGAAGTGGATAATTTAGTTTCTATTCCAAGCCTGCAGTTGATTTCTTTCATTACTTTGGAGGCAAACTGAGGGCCTCAGTCCAAAGTAATGGATTTTGGAAGTCCATGGTGCTTCCAAACATGGTTATAAATAGACGGGCCATGTCTAGAGTGGATATAGCCTTGGTGCACGGAATGAGTTCTACTTCTTTGCTAAAGTGGTCGACTACTGTGAGGATGGAGTCATATCCCTGGGAAGGAGGGAGATCGGTGATGAAGTCAGCTGTAATATGTTCCCAGGGTCCTTTGGGGACCAGAAGTGGTTGAAGGAGTCCACTAGGGGCCTGATTCGTTTCTTTGTGCCATTGGCATGCGTCGCATCTAGTGATGTAGTCCTTGACTATCGAGGTCATGCCTGGCCACCAGTAGTTGTGCTGCAACAAGTCTAATGTTTTCTCATATCCTGGGTGTCCTGCAACTGGGGAGTCATGACATTGTTGGATGACTTGCATCCATAATAAGTTAGATGGGGGTACGTAAAGTCAACTGTTATCATCAGATAAACAGCTGTCGCATTCTTCCCAAATTCCGTGCTTGCATTCTAATTCTCGTATATTTTGTTCTGAGAGCTTGCATGTTTCCAAAAAGATGTGATGTCTAATTTGAGCCCCTTCATCAGTGATCGAGACTGTGGTCGAACGGATCATCTCCAGGGAGATTACTAACACTTCTTTGTTGTCATTGTCTATTCCTTTTGTGTGATCCTCTCATCTAGAGAGGGCATCAGCTTTGGCCATCAAGGCCCCTGGTTTGTGCACCCAGAGTGCATTAAATCTAGATAAATATTGAGCCCAACGTGCTTGCCTCTGGTTGAGGTCTTGGCATTGCATGAACCACTAGAGGTTTGCATGATCGTTCCAGATCTTGAACTGGTGTCTAGCACCTTCTAGGTAATGTCTCCATTGCTCTAGTGCTTGGATGATGCCTAGCATCTCCTTATTGACAATCAGATAGTTATGTTCTTGATCTGTCATTGAATGGCTTGAGTAGGCAGCCAGGTGCCATTTGTCTTCTTTTAAAATAGATAGGACAGCACCAGTGGCAAAGTCTGAGGAGTCGCTCTCAACTTGGAACTGGCAGTCTATATCTGGGTATGTGAGAACTGGGGCAGTGGTAAAGTGCGTTTTGAGCATATTGAATGCTTCTTGACATTTGTTAGACCATATGAATGGGGTATCTTTCTTTGTCAAGTTGTTGAGTGATCTAGCCACTTTTGAATAATCCTTGATGAAGCATCTATAAAAGTTTGCTAACCCCATGAAGGATCTGACTCTGCATAGGTTTTTTGGGACAGGCCATTCCAGAATGGCTTGGACTTTCATATCATCCATTTTTATCCCGTCTCTTCTGACTATCATGCCTAAGAAGTCAACTTCTGTGGCGCGGAAGGTGCACTTTTCCAGTTTCACATAGAGGTCATTTTCCTCTAGCCAGCAAAGGACTTCAAGTACGATTTGATTGTGTTCAGTTTGATTGTCTGTCTTGGTAAATATCATTAGCTCGTCTATGTAGACCATCACAACATTGTCCATATCAGCAAAGATCTCATTCATCATTGCTTGGAAGGTGGCAGGAGAATTGCATAGTCCAAAGTATATGACTAGGGGTTCAAATGTGCCTTTGAAACAGATGAAAGTGGCTTTCCACTTATTGCCTTTCTTGATTCAGACGTTGTTGTAACCCCATTGGAGGTCCATTTTCATAAAGAGCTTTGCACCATGGAGCTTATCCACTAGTTGGGATATGAGTGGGAGGGGATAATTATTCTTTACTGTGTGTTCATTAAGGTATCGGTAATCCTGTACCATACGTTTCTTGCCGTCCTTTTTCAGGATGAAGAAGACTGGAGAGGTCTGGGGGGATTTAGAAGGTTGTATGTACCCTTTAGCCAGCTGGTCATCTAGGAAGGCTTTGACTTCTTCTTGTTCTGTGACCAAAAGGGGAATCAATCTGCCCTTCTTCAGTGTAAAGGTATCTTTGAGATCTATGGCGTGATCCCACAGCTTTCATAATGGCATCCATTCTGATTCCTTTTTTGAGAATATGTTATAATATTTTCTATATTTGGGTGGGACAAGATCTTCTACTGCCAGTTTTGGATCTTGTTTTTGTTGTTCTAATTGTGCCTCGAGTATTCTAATGGTGTTGTGAACCTGATATTGGAGGTCCTCTTTCTCCTTTTCTCGGAGGTGAAGGGAAAGGGGTTTGCTTTGCAAATGGTGGTAGTGGTGTGGGCATCAAGTCATACAGACTGTGCCCTTGGTCCAGTCTATTTCTGGGTTGTGTCATTTTAGCCATTCATATCTGAGAATGAAGGCATTCTTTCCCAAATTGGTGACTTCTGCCATGATCTTTTCCTAGTGTTCCTGGAACTCTACTACCAGCTCCGCTGCATGGGAGATACTTCCAGCAGAGTTTTTGATTCCATCAATATTATATACAGGGATTTTGTGTTGGAGTTTTATGAGAGGAAGCTTGGCATCCTGTGCCCACTTTTGGTCTATAAATATAGCATTAGCTCCGCTGTCTAGCAGAGCTTTTGTTTGGATATAATTATTTTCACGTCAGTTTGTAAAGGGGGCAATGCATATATCTAGAAGGATTTCTTGATCTAGATGGAGGTTATGTATGAAGATGTCTTCAGGAAATTCATCTTTGACAGTAACATGTGGGGGAGGTGTAAGAGGGAAATTAAGCACCGGTGTAATGCCCCAGCTGAGCCTCTGAGAGGACTCCCCTATCGGCAATAATGAGTCTGTGGAGTTAGGAGATTGTTTGGAGATGTCCAAGGCATCTTGTTCTGTACATTTGTTGATTGTAAGTAAAGAAAAGTGGTTTGTAATTTTTTTGGTTTTTTGTACATAAGTAGGAGACCATGAGGAAAAAGTTGGTCCATTGTTGCCCTTACCATTTCTGATATGGTTTAGGCCTGGCCTTTTTCCTGTTTGGAAGCCAAATGTTCGTAATCCTGGAACCAAGCCCAGGTGGCTTCAAAATCCATGCCTTGTATGTTGGCCATGTAATCATGGCCTTTTCCTTTAGGTTCCATCTTCGGTGGTGGAGGGGCATTGCTATTTGTCCAGCTGCGTGGGGCAGCACAGACTTCTCTTGCAGTGCTTTTATCCTCTCCCCAGGAGGTGGTGCCTTCATCATTGGCATTTCTCACATTGTGAGCCTTTCATCATGAACAGCTTTTCTTGTGAGATTGGTCTTTGACCGATTTGTAGCCGCATTTGGGGCACTGTTTTAGGCTGGGGTGTTTGCAGTCCCAGGTAAAATGTCCTTTTTTACTGCATCCGAAGCATTCATGGGCAGCAACCCTTGCTGCATTGATGTCCATTGCATAAGGATCTTTCAACAGTTTCCTTAATTTGGAACCTCTGACAACCCCTCATGCAAGTAATTTCATCAAGTTCTCGTGTTCTCCTTGTGTTCAGAGATAGGCGGAGAAGGCTGTCCAATCAGTTGGGTAATCTTGTTCTCTCACGTATCTCTTTACAATTTCCTGGTCTGCATGATGGTAGAGGAGGTCAATCAGGTGGGCCTCATTCAGCTTGGCAATGAATTGGTGCAATTCAAATTTTGACAAGAACATTGCCATGTCTTGTTTTCCTTG
Source organism: Tylopilus cf. pallidocervicolor (assembly GCA_038093935.1). Classification (NCBI taxonomy): domain Eukaryota; kingdom Fungi; phylum Basidiomycota; class Agaricomycetes; order Boletales; family Boletaceae; genus Tylopilus; species Tylopilus cf. pallidocervicolor. The sequence continues at coordinate 12,814 of JBBPTE010000294.1, read as the reverse complement.
AGTGAGATGGAGCAGCTGTTGTTTGTGCCACTTCTTATCATTGATTGGCCTAAAGTGTGCTAACATGATGGCCTGGAACTCTTCCCATGTTGGCCATCCTTTCATAATGGCCCCTTGGTAGATTGTGTTCGCAACCCATGCAGCATCGCCCTTCTTCATTCATGAAAGTACTGCCTATACAGCGGTGTTATTGTTAAGAACTTGGGAATTTTCAGCCTTCCACATTAGGATTTTTTCCCACCATTTGTTGAATATGTGGCCTCATATTCCATCAAAGTTGCTGGAGTCTGCTATTATTTTAGAGAGTTCCAGTTCTTGGGGTCCTGCAGGGCCAGGTGCTCCTGCTCCTAGTTGCACTTTTGCTTGCACCAGTGCTTCCCTTGTTTCGTGAAGGTCCCTCTCTACATTTTGGAGGTCCCTTTCTAGGTTATTGGTGAAGAGGCTAAGCCTCTCTCTTTGTCTGTGGGCAGATGTGAACTGGTCCTCTACTTCCTCTAGGTAGAGTTGCATCTGGATAGTGAATTCAGATATGTTCTGGTTGACATTCTGCATTAGTGCAGTGAAGGCTGCCACTAAATTGCTGGGAAGGTTTGTGTGTGTGTTTGGGAAAGCAGAAGGAGAGACATTCATAGACATTATATTTTCCTTTAAAGCTGGTCCCTATAATCTACTCTCTTTATGGTCCTCAACTTCTTTGTCTACAGCAAATGTGGTTCGTAATACCTAAAGATAGTCCTAGGGTAGAACTTCTTCTGCTGTTTGGTAGGAGGAGGAGGGGTTGGTGTTAAGGGAGATAGGGGTGAGAGGGGTTGGTTTTCCTCTGTTTCAGAATGCTCTCACTTCCTCAGATTGAAGCTTTCTCCTAAGGAAAGCAGTACAATGATTGGCGAGTTCTCTTGCTTGATAGATTTCTTGGAGATTGTCTCTCCGGCCAGTGTGTCGTAATACAGGTGATTGAAGGAAGGGAGAAGGGGCCCTTGGATGAGGCAGGTCTGTGGTTGTGGCATAGCTGAGGGTGAGAAGTTGTTGGGGTCGACCTCTTCTTCATATGGGCTCAATCCAGAGTCCAACTCTTCTGCCAATGTCTCTAGGAGCGAGGTGGCTTGGGTTAGATATCTGAGGTGGGATGGTGGGCTGTCTTCTCTTTCTAAATCTCTGTAGAAGTCATCGAACTGATTCCCACACTCTGGTCCCAATTGCCCTACTTCTGAAACAATTGCTGATGGTTCCTCTTTGACTATGTTAATGGGAGTTCTTAAAAATTGAGCAATGTGCTGTGCGTACTGCTCTACGTCTGTGGGGGTTGAAGGAAGAGATCTGTGGAAAGTAATCGGCACTTTTGGTATGTACTACGGTTAGTCGCTGTGCTCGATTTTCATACGGTTTGTAGTTACAACATACTCTTGTTCTTGAATACGAGGGCAAAGGTGAAGTAAAAGTAGTCTAGTCTAGTGAAACAACCTTATAGCAAGATTGCTTGGAGTGAAGCTTCAGGTTTGCACTAGTAGTCAAGAGATCAAAAGTCACTTAGAGGAAAAACTCCAAGAGACTAGACTGAGGACCATAGCCCCAGTGTCTCCTGGTATATATAGACAGACGACTACTGTTTGTATATGTGTATGTATGGGTATTGACCAGTGGTGGAGTCTGAATAACTGTGTACACTAACCAGTAGCATATCAAGCTCAGCACAGCCGAGATAAGTTATGAGTCATCCTGCAGCAGTGGGAATCAAAAGGGAGAGAAGCCATTGAGGCTGTGAGATGGGGATGAAAAGAATGGAAGCTGGGCATAGCCCTGAGCAGAAATGAATGTAATGTGCCCATCATAGATGTGGCGGTGGGAAATGAACACTGTTGCCATCAAGGTGTAAGGCAGTAATGAAAAAGATGGTGGAGATCTCTGTATCCTAAATCAGTTAAGATCCGGATCAGGCGAGCATCTCAGTGCCAGATGGAACCTAGTGATCCTGAGTTCCCATAGGGGGAAACTGTGAGTCCTACCATACACTCTTGTGCTAGGTCTGTGAAGATAAAAGGTAAGGTGTGTCCATTATCATGATAAGATAAGAAAGAAAAGATATAGCTAAGTTTGTTGTCTGTTGTGCAGCGATTGCAACAAAAAGCATGAAAGGAAGCACTAGCTGCCCATGAAATCACACAAAGAATAATGAAAGAAAGAATAAAGACAAACTTTAAACCTTGGAAAATCAGAGACAAAGTATGGTTGGAAGGAAGGAACCTATGAACTCATTACAAATCCAGAAAATTCACCCCAAAAAGAGAAGGACCCTTCAAAATCACCCAGGTGCTATCCCCCATTATGTACAAACTAAAACTACCAAAGCAATGGAAGATCCACAACGTCTTCTATGCCACATTACTATCACCTTATAAACAAACAAGGGAACACGGCCCTAGCTTCGCTGAACTGCCCCCAATAAAGATAGATGGGAAAGAAGAATTTGAAATTGAAAAAATCGTCTCATACTGAGGAAGCAGGAACAGAAGACAGTACCTGGTGGCGTGGAAAGGATACACCACCTCCAAAAATATGTGGGAACCGGAATGGAACATGGACAATACATGGACCATCCTAAAAGCATATAAAGCCAGACACAATCTCAACTAAAGAAATCCATCAGCCCCACTAAGCCAATATACCACAACCACCTTCACAATGTCTTCCACTCTTGCACCCACCACCCTCAACAAAAACCTCCCCATCCAAGTCCAATGCCTCTCCCAGGACACCCAAAGAATGCTTTACAGGGTAGTAATCAGGAATGCCATTGCCTGCTACGCCATGGAACACAATCTGTGGTACACCAAAAACCATTGTCTTATCGAAGAGATAGAACTATACCAGACATTCAAAACCCTGTTGCTCACCTATATCCTCTGTTGCCCATAGGGACTCCCAGCCACCTACGACAATGCTATGACCTGTGCTCTGGCAGATGCCAAGAGGAGAGTCCTTGACCTCCTCCACAATGATGGCTTCTTTGGAGTCATCAACAACCTACTCCCCAAGATCCTCTCCCCATTCCTCCTTCCTATCCTTGCGTTGCTTTCAGCAGGAGAAAGGAATGATTATTTTAGGGAAATGGGATTCTTCAATGAAGCAATAAGGAAAATGTGGAGGAACAGGGAAGGAGGCAAGAGGATTCCCATCTGAGAGGTAGAAGAAGGGGAGATCAACAAAGAAAATGAGACCACCATAGTGGTAAACAGCTCCAGGGAAGGGATCCCCCTGTCCTTTCGAAGTACACCACCCCCACAGGTTGCTCAAAGGATGGAGCCGCTTAGAGGAAGGCCCAGAAGGCTCCAATGACAGAATGCAGAAGTCCTCTCCCCCAACTTGTTTATTACATCTGCCATCAGAGAAAGAAGAACCCAACTGTACATTTACCAGACAAGTTCTACAAGAGCTCTAACACCTGGTAGGGAATACCATTCCCAAACACCCTCATCACCATATACACAACCTCTTGCCCCTCCACCTTGACACACTACCACTCCCACGCAACTTATTGCAATCGATGACCCCAGAGCAACATTGAGCACACAATGATTTAGCTCAGTTGAAAAGCATTGCTTCACTTGCAACCAGCTGGGGCATTTTAGAGTTGAATGTTCACATTACATGTGCCCTCACTGCAAGACGAGTGCTCCAGGCCACCCTCAAAAGTTCTGTCTGCAGATACAGTGTCCCATCTGCAACTCACTGGGACACTCTAGAAACAAGTGTCCCCTACATCAAGCCCAGTACAACTCCAACAAGGACTTGAAAGTTCACATCTGGAATGAGGGGCACTGTTCCAACAGTGGAGGGTACAACATCTAGGAAAAGGATGCAGGGAAGGATTACTGAAGCAGTGCTTTAGTTGTACAAAGGGGGTAATGTTATAGAATGGTATGATTTCTGGTTCAAGTACGATACATTAATTCCTTCATCCCCAGAGTATCAGCTCTTATGCAGCGTGGATGCTCTGGCCTTTGGTATAGTCTCAATGGGACAACTCCTTGAAGAGAACCTTTACTTATTCCTAGATGCACCAATCATTCCCCACATGATAGGAGACTATGCCCAATCTCCCTGTTGCTAGATGGACAGCCCCTTTCATTTCCATTTATATAGCATACCTCAAGGACTTACATTCAACCTTCTTGCCTCGAGGGTACTGCATGTTTATTCATTTCCACTCTTGACTCATTCCACAGCATGCACAGCCTAGACATGAGGAGGCCTCATGTCCTGGTCTGTGCTCAATTCCCTCTAGTATATAAACTGTCTCCTTGTACATGGTACCATAGCTAGTTCTACACAATCATACCAAGTACCAAGCAAACTAGTAAAAGACACCAAGTGCTGATCTCTTTTCACAGATCCCTCCCTTCTACTGCTGTGGACCAAGAGCAGTACACCCACTGCATTGCTCAGTTCTTAGCATCAGAAATTAATGTAGTAGAAGAGGAATAATCAGCAGTTGGTTCAGAAGTTGGGCCACTGGGACTAGGATGTGGACAAGCCTTCAACAACTTCACCTTCAACTTAGACAGCTCAGAGAAAGAGCCATCCCTGCCAATCCACCCCCACTTCCTAGACCAAGCCACCTCATTGCTAGAGATGTTGGCAGAAGACTTGGACTCTGGATTGAGCCCATATAAGGAAGAGATAGACCCCAATGACTTCCTGCCAGAGAACACTCCCCCACCTTTCACCTGCCTCATTCAAGGGCCCCTACCCCCACCTCCAGGCCACTCCTTTTATGACATCACCCCCGAAAGGACAATCTCCACTCTGCCTATCAAGAGGGAGCCATCACCAATTGTTGTAAGGCTTTCCTTAGGAGAAAGCTCCAGACTGAAGAAGCATGAATATTCAGAGATAGAGCAAGACTCTCTCCTCTCTCCCCTATTGTTGCTCACTCCCACTCCTCCTCATCCTACCAAACAGCAGCAGAAACATTACTCTTGCACCGTCTTTAGGTACTATGAACTGCACCTGCCTCAGACAAAGAAGTTGAGGGGTATTAAAAGAGTAGATTACAGAAAGCAACTGTAAAAATGTCAATGAATGTCTCCCCCCTTGCTTTTCCTAACATGCAGATGAACCTCCCTGGCAATCTAGCAGTGGCATTAACTGCCCTAACCCAAAATGTAAACAGAGATGTCTCCAAATTCACCATCCAGATGTGACTATATCTAGAAGGAGTAGAAGACTGCTTTGCTTTAGTGCGAAGGCAAAGAGAATGCCTAAGCCTATTCATGAACAACTTAGAAAGGGACCTTCAAAATGCAGAAAGGGACCTTCATGAGACAAGAGAAATGTTAGCACAAGCAGAAGCACAAATAGGAGCTGGTGCTCTAGGCATAGCTGGATCCCACAAACCAAAGCTCTCCAAAATAATTGCAGACCCTGGGGACTTCGATGGCACAAGGGGCCATGTGTTCAATGAATGGTGGAGAAAAGTCCTTATATGGAAGGCTGAGAACCCACAAGTCCTTAACGACAACACTGCCATGCGAGTGATGCTCTCACAAATGAAGAAAGGTGATGCTGCACAAGTTGCCAACACTATTTACCAAGGGGCCACTACCAAAGGGTGGCCAACATGGCAAGAATTCCAGGCTGTCATGTTGGCACACTTTAGGCCTATAAACAACAAAAAATGGCACAAGCAACAGCTGCTCCACCTTATGCAAGGGAAGCAAGACATGGCAACCTTCCTTTCGAAGTTCAAATCACACCAATTCATCGCTGAATTAAATGAGGCCCACCTGATCAACCTCCTCTACCACCATGCTGATCAGGAAATTGTCAAAAGATATGTATGAGAACAAGGCTACCCAACTGATCAGGCAGTCTTCTCTGCATATCTCTGGATCCAAGGAGAACATGAGAACCTCATGAAGTTACTTGTGTGAGGAGTCATCAGAGGCTCTGAACTATGCAAACCGTCAAAAGATCCTTACACCATGGACATCAATACAGCAAGGACTGCCACCCATGAATGTTTTGGATGCAGTGAGAAAGGATACTTCACCCAGGACTGCAAACACCCTGGGCTGAAACAATATTCCAAATGCAGGTACAAATCAGTCAGGGACCAATCTCACAAGAAGGGCTGCTTACAATGAAAAGCCTAAAACGTATGAAATGCTGATGAAGAAGGTGCCACCTCCTGGGAAGAGGATAAAAGCACCACAAGGGAAGTCCACACTGCTCCATGCAGCCAGACCAACAGCAATGCCGCTCCACCTCCAAAAGCGGAATCCAAAGGAAAGAGCTGTGATTACATGGCCAATATACAAGGATTAGATTTCAAAGCTGCCCAGGCCTGGTTTTGGAATTATGAAAACCTGGCCTCCAAGTCAGGAAAAGGACAAGTCTAAACCATATTGGGAATGGTAAGGGCAATAACAAACCAATTTCTTCTTTTTCTACATGGTCTCCTTTTTATGTACAAAAAACCAAAAATATCTCTACTGACTGTTTCTCTTTACTTACAATTAATGAATGTACAGAATCGGATACCTTGGACATTCCTGAACAATCCTCTCACTTTTCAGACTCTTTATTGCCAACAGGAGAGCCCTCTCAGAGGCTCAGCCAGGGCATTACACCAGTGCTTAATTCCCCTTTGACACCTTCACCACATGTTACTGTGTTAGATGAATTTCCCAAAGACATCTTCATACATAATGTTCATCTAGATTGAGAAATCCTTCTAGACATCCACATCACCCCCTTCACAAACCAACACAAAGACAACTATACCTGCACCAAGGCCCTGCTGGATAGCAGAGCAAATGCCATATTTATAGACAGAAAATGGGTGCAAGACACCAAAATCCCTCTTACAAAACTCCAACATGACATCACCGTTTATAATGTTGATGAAACAAAAAACTCTGCCAGTAGCATTACCCATGCAGCAGAGTTAGTAATAGAGTTTCAGGGACACTAGGAGAAAGTAATGGCAAAAATTACCAACCTGGGAAAGAATGCCTTCATCCTCAGATACAAATGGCTAAAACAGCACAACCCAGAAATAGATTGGACTAAGAGAACAGTCTGCATGACCTGATGCCCATGTCACTGCCATCATTTGCAAAGCAAACCACTCTCCCTCCGTTTGCAAGAGAAAGAAGAGGAAGACCTCCAATACGAGGTACATGCAACCATTAGAGTGCTTGAAGTGCAAATAGCACAACAGCAACCGAAAGAAGACCCAAAACCAAGAGTAGAGGACCTCATTCCTTCAGAATACAAAAAATATTACAACATATTTTCAAAAAAGGAATCAGAATGAATGCCATTATGAAAGCCATGGGATTATGCCATAGATCTCAAAGATACCTTTATACTGAAAAAGGATAAATTAATCCCTCTTTTGGTTACAGAACAAGAAGAGATCAAAGCCTTCTTAGACAACCAGCTGGCTAAAGGGTATATATGTCCTTCTAAATCCCCTCAAATCTCTCTGGTCTTCTTTGTTCCGAAAAAGGACAGCAAAAAGTGAATGGTATAGGATTACCAATACCTCAATGAACATATGGTTAAAAATAATTATCCCCTCCTGCTCATATCCCAATTAGTGGATAAGCTCTATGGCATGAAGCTCTTTACCAAAATGGACCTCCAATGGGGTTACAACAACATCTGAATCAAGGAAGGCGATGAGTGGAAAGCTGCTTTCATCTGCTTTAAAGGCTCATTTGAACCCTTAGTCATGTACTTCAGGTTATGCAATTCTCCCACCACCTTTCAAGTAATGATGAATGAAATCTTCGCTGATATGGACAATGTTGTGGTGGTCTACATAGATGACCTAATGATATTTACATAGTGCATACTACTGTTAGTCACTGTGCTTGATGTCCATACAGTCCATAATTACAATGTACTCTTATCTTGAATATGAGGGCAAAGGTGAAGTAAAATGGAGTCTAGTCTAGTGAAACAACCTTTGAGCGAGGTCGCAGAGAGCAAAGCTTCAGGTGTGCACTAGTATCCAAGAATCAAAAGTTGCTTAAAGGGAAAACTCCAAGAGACTAGACTGAGGACTGTAGCCTCAGTGTCTCCTGGTATATATAGACTATGGAGTTGTTTGTACATGTTTGTACTACAACTATCAACCAATCGCAAAGTCCAGATAAGTGTCTATACTAACCAGTAGTGTATCAAGCTCAGCACAGCTGAGATAAGGTATGAGTCATTCCATAGTAATGGGGATCATAAAAAAGAGAAGCCATCAAGGCTGTGTGATGGTAATGAAAAGAATGAAAGCTGGGCATAGCCTTGAGTGGAAATGAACATAGTGTGCCCATTATAGATGTGGCAGTGGGAGATGAACACCATTGCCATCAAGGCATAAGGCAGAAATGAAAAGGTGGCAGAGATCTCCATATCCTAAATCAGTTAAGATCTGGATCGGGCAAGCATCTCAGTGCCAGATGGAACCTAGTGATCCTGAGTTCCCTTAGGGGGAAACTGCAAGTCTTACCATGCACTCTTGTGCCAGGTCTGCAAAAGATAAAAGATAAGATGCATCTGTTATCGCGATAAGAAAGAAAGAGAGAAAAAGTACAACTAAGTTTGTTGTCTGTTGTGCAGTAATTGCAACAACAACCATGTATGAAATAGTTACAATAGACAGCATAGTGAGAAACCAAGATCTTCAGAGTCATTGTTCTGTTAAATGACCCTGGTTCAGAAGCATATGACAGGGTTCACATCATGGGTCAAGAGGATGATTTGCAAAACTGATCACCATTTGTCTCCTGACAGTATGCAGTATGAGTAGTACCAAGTCTGACTTGCAAGATTGTGGCACCATGCTGCAATCCATTATCACACATCAAGTTCTCTGAGTCAACATCTCCATTTACCCAAGAACACAAGAAGTGAGCCTTTGAAAAGAGGTTGATTCTGCTACAGTATATTATATATCGAGCATATAGCCATTTGTGCTCTATGTCCATTATACAATACAATACAATCCTTGAGACCCCATCACTCATTGCACACTACACACTATAATTCATGTTAATCGGATGTGCCAGTATCACTATAGGTCTCCACTGTCCCCACACCAGGTTTGTGGGAAGAACCCCCTTTGGATCTTGGAGACAGGATGTGTTATCACATGTGCTTGGGCACACCATTGGTTTACCAGCACCAGCACCAGTACACCTCGAACACAATGTGTACTTGTATCCTATCTGTGGTCTCCTCACACTCAGCAGGACACCCAGAGATGGACACAGATGCCTGTGCCTGCTTTGAAGGTACCAGATGAGTCATCTCTCATGCCCACCAGGGGCAAAGTGTCAGTTCTTGCACAAGGGGCATCCAGATAAGCTCTGATGGAACAGCACTGCCTCATTTACTTTAAAATTTCAAGGGCCCATGTCCCAGCCACAAGCACCAATTTCTGGAGTATGTTATAGAACAGTACGATTATTGGTTCGAGTATGATACCTTAATCCCTTTATCCCCAGAGTACCAGTCTCTCCATAGCGAGGACGCTCTGGCCTTTGGGATAGTCTCCATGGGGCAACTTATGGAGGAAAACCTTTACGCCTTCCTTGATGCTCCGGTAATTCCCATTATGATAGGAGATTGCACTCAATCTCTGTTGTAGCCAAGAGGATAGCCTTTTCTTTATTCCCGCTTCATAGATCTGCCTTGAGGCCTTACGTTTCTCTTCTTGCCTCGAGGACACCACATGTTGTATTCATTTCCATACTTGACTCGTTCCACAGCAAGCACAGCCTGACATGAGGTAGCCTCATGCCCTGGTCCGTGCTCAGAAACCCATAGTATATAAACCTATCCCCTTGTACTTGATATGGTAGCTAGTTCTACACAATCATACCAAGTTACAAGTGAACTAGTGAAAGACCCTAAAGAAGTAACAAGCAAGAAACTTAGAAGAACAATAGGAAATAACGCAAGCCTTCACTGTAGCTTGGCTTAACATTAACAGAGTACTTTCCATTCACTAGTGTCATGTCTCAAACTTTCTGTGTTTCAGACAATACTGTTGTTGAAACCTTAGGTGACAATCATCTTTGTTTTTCATTTATTTATGATTGAGCAGTCCACAGGTGTAGTGAAGGAAACTCAGAAGCACCATGCCTATATAAATCTGAGAGCCCTCCTCTCGAGATTTCTTGCATTTGCTCAGTGCTTTGCACTCATAATTGTCTTTTGGTTGCTTGTCCAGTCAAGCTCAATGGGTAGGCAATTAGGACCCAATCTCATTTCCTCATTGTCAAGAATCAACCAGCAGCAATCTGGGTGCTTAGTGCAGTTAATCCTGGGATGTAGAAGGGATGGGTCATTGTCATGCAGGAGTGATACCACTCTGGCTTCGCATCATCTTCCATTAACGTGAGTGGGCCAAACCATTCCTGGTGTATGCTGTTCCCAATATTGAATACAAGTATATCTCATCTTCTGATCTAGCTCACTTCCATATCAGCTCCTGCCACCAAAGGTAAACCAGCCTTTAGCCAGAATGAGGCTATCCACTTGGCCACTTGTCACATCATGTCCTCACCACCACATTCGTACTTGACGTTCCCATAGGTGAAACAATCTAAAACCTTGAGCAAATGTCGAGGACTTCGGTCGCCTGATAGGACTTGGACTGGTGGTGGAGTATAGTGGTGGTGCTACTAGACACTGTGTTCTAGGGAATACACCAAGAGAACTAGACTGAGGACTCTGCCTTGCTAGCCTCTGGTTTATATATTCATGGGGTGTGGCTATGCTACTACCAGAGCAGCATGTCTAAGGCGAGTCTGTATGTCTAGACTAGCCAATAGCATATCGGACTCAGTATGCATTAGCGCCTGAGTAAGCGTGTGAGTCATGCTGACAAAGCCATGACTGCAGAGTGACTAAGTGACACACTGCCAACCCAACAAGATAGCATGGTGATTAAATAAGAAGAAGTGGAAATTAAATAGAAGCACACAGCCTAGCTGTGACAGTATGGAAGGGAAGCCATCGAGGCTATGAAGCAGAGATTAAAGGTGGCTGAGATCTCCATATCCTAGATCTGAGATCCGGATTGGGCGAGGGTCTTGGTGCCAGATGGAACCTAGTGATTCTGAGTCCTGGTAGTACAGGACTGTGGGTCCTACCATGCACTCTTGTGTCGGGTCTGCAAAGTGAGATATGATGCATCTGTGATCGCAATAAGATAAAAGGAAAAATAATGCTAAGTTCAGGTTGCATTGTAGTCCATTTGCAACACTACCCTCCTTCTAAGGATTGACTTCCAGGTGATTAAACGGTACTTCCTGGAGAAATTGGTTTTCATTCAAAGGGTCATGAGTAGGTTTGAATAAGAATAAGAAATCAGCAGGGTCGATGGAAAGGGATTGGGGGGTGGCAGGGTGGGATCTATGGAATTCAGCAATCAATGCCTTTGTGTGTGTAAGGTTCCCCATGGGTTCCCACATCCTATCAGTCTCATTGTAGCCCTTCCAATGAATTAAATATTCTAGTTTTCGTCCCTTATAGTGCGAGTCAACGATGAAGTCGACCTCCCACTTGTTATCTCTGTTGCAATTGCTTACACCACGGATCAGAATCCATGGTCATCGAACCGTTTAAAGCAGGGTAATCGCACTGCAGAACGCTAATCCACATATGGACTTACTTACTTTTCTTTCCTTTATCTTATCGTGATAACAGACGCATCTTATCCTTTATCTTTCGCAGATCCAGCACAAGAGTGCATGGTAGGACTCGCAGTACCCTCATGGGAACTCGGGATCACTAAGTTCCATCTGACTCTGAGATGCTCACCTGATCTGGATCTTAACCGATTTAGGATATGGAGATCTCCATCACCTTTTTCATTTCCGCCTTACGCCTTGATGGTGACGGCATTCATTTCCCACCACCACATCTACGATGTGGCGCATTACATTCATTTCCGCTTACCACTTCCATTCTCTTCATCTCCACCTCACAGCCTCGATGGCTTCTCTTTCTTTTGATCCCTGCTGCTGCGGGCTGACTCATACTTATCTCGGCTGTGCTAAGTACGATACGCCATTGGCTAGCATAGACTGCTATCTGGACTTCGTGATTCATCGATAGCTATAGCACAAACATGTACATACAGCTCCTTAGTCTATATATACCGGGAGACACTGAGGCTACAGTCCTCAGTCTAGTCTCTTGGAGTTTTCCCTCTAAGCAACTTTCAATTCCTGAATACTAGTGCAAACCTAAAGGCTTTGCATCTTGCGATCTCACCATTGGTTGTTTCAATCTCTGTCTTCTGTGACTAGCACGGGTCCTGGTCAGTGTGCATTTTGGCCTTCTAGGTGTTCTCTATAGGGTTTGATCCGGGAGATGTTGATTGTGGGATATATGTGCATAGTGCGGGGTAGTCATAATGTTACTGCATTGGGTCCTGCCAATGCCGTGATGGTGTATGGGCCTAGCCACCTTTCAGTTAGTTTCTTGCTAGCCCTGGTTAATTTAAGGTTCGCCATGCTAAGCCAGACTTGCTGGCTGACGGTATAAGCTGGTGCCTCAGACCGGTGTCTATCTGCTTGATGTTTCATGCGTTCCTGCGCATGGATGATGTTCTGCTTCACCTCGGCAAGAAGTGTGAGGAATTCATCAGCAGTGGGTGCTTTGCTTTGTGCAGCTGATGGGGTAGAGGGTTCTGCCCAAACAGGGTAAGGGTGTGTCACCTCAAAGGGTGATTGTTTCGTGGCGGAGTGCTTCTTGTTGTTGATGGAGAACTGAGTGATTGAGAGCCAATCAGGCCAAT
>JBBPTE010000293.1:0-18199 GCA_038093935.1 Tylopilus cf. pallidocervicolor | reverse complement strand
ACTCACTCTTGCGGAGACGCGCAGTTCGCCCTCGACCTTGTTGGTCCTATTTTTACCTCCAGAGACCCGTGGCACGTCCGCTTACCAGATCTCAAGTCCATCGGGGGGTGGCTGCTGTTCACCTCGCCCGTCGAAAGAGGCCAATTCTCGTGCCAAGTGTTCGGGACGACGTCGTTTCCCTGAACAGGCTAAGCGTCGGGATCAAGGACGAGCGTGGGGAACGAAAGAAGGTCGACTTCGGACTCGGGTATAAGAACCGTGGACGCCGTTACTCGACGACAGGGTAGCACGGTTCAGACGAGTCGTGGGCTCAGAATCGTTGAAGTTGGAGGCGGTGAATCTGGGTTCAATGGATTTCCGGCTGAATCCATAAAACGTTTCTTAAAAAAACTTGGACTATCCCTTGACGTTGTCCAGCTTATATGTATTTAGACGACACCTGCGTGCAAAAGGTGTATTGGAAGGGGCGCGTAGCGAATCTCTTGCGAGTATTTCTCTACAGCTGCCTCTATTTATGACATGCTCCAATTCACCACCCGAAATTATCAGCTAGTTTGATAAGCGTGAAATCAGCCAGACCTTGATAGCAAAAAGATAGTCCCACCACACGTGGCTGCTATGTGAAGCGGGTCTGTATCTGAAACCATACAGCTCGACTCGTTACCTCCTGCTCGTCGTGATCGCAAGCGGATCCGTATCTACCCACTTGTCGCATGTCTGTTGGGCCGTGCGAGTAGACGAAGATATCGAATACGATAGGTTGCCAACAATGATCAGGAGGAACCTCATCGTTGACACTACCTATTTCAGAATGTAGCGAATGTCTAGGTTTCTGGCCCAGGCTTGGGGCCCGCGTAACGGACCGAATATCTTGTTACGGCACACGCGGACACATGGGGTAAGGCAGACGGTTTTGTCGACTCAGGGAGCGGCTCGACGAGGTTGCTCCGTCATAGTACGATGGGTGGCCTGGTGTTCTTGTAGATGATCGTGGGGACGAGCTAGGTGATGGACCCTGTCTGACGGCGCGTGAAATTCCTGACGAATCGTCTAGCCAACGCAATGTACCGTTGAGCTATTTGATGACGCTTTCGCAATGAGTTGGCTTTACGGTAGTCTCACCTGCACGAGTCGGACCCACCGACCGAAGTGGCTTTCGGGTGCGACATCCCCCATGATGATCCCCGATGCTAGGCAACGGCATGTCAGCAGTTTAACGTTTATTGCAGAGGTCGTTGGGGGTGGCCCGTACATGCTGGCTGTGCATTTGAGAGAGGTCTACGGATGCCAGTGATCACGTGAAGCGTTGCCAATACAATGCCTGCTACACGGAGGTACAGGTCACTTTAAACAACCACTTCCACCGTGTCTCGATCACACTGGATTTATGCAATAACTATTGTGGAATAACCATATAACTTATAGATACTTTGTACAATCCAGCGATCAGCACGGATGCATCGGGTAACAGGGTCGCCGTCGAGTGGTACATTCTCACAATGTTGGACGAGCCAAGGCCCGCGGTAGACCAGCACGACCCCTTGCGCTTTCGGGTTGTAAATGGGGGGCATGCCGATGGGTCCTGAGGTAAGCGACTGGAAAAATGGCATCTAGTCGAGCGAAGGGATCTGGTTCGTGTATCTGGCAGTACGATTCATGGCCGCGTTGATGACGAACAAGGTCCCGTCGGGAAGGGCAATAAACTGACCCATCGTACGGCCCACGAACATCTCGTCATCCTGTTCGTACGTTGGGGTAGAGCCGTCCTGAGGTTCGGGGGTGAGAAGCTGACAGTCCTTCGATGCTGGGTATGTCTAGGTATTGTAAAACGGCCACGAGTAGTTTCTATAGTAACTCTCTGGCATATCCGAACCAGAAGGATAGGGGTATAGTTGTTAGCCTGGGTAAGGGGAAGCATCGCCATTACGCCCGACGCAGGGTACACGCGTGCGACGCCGTTGGGCATGTTGGGAAGTGGTGTCTCGACATTTTGATCGGGGTCCCAAAGAACTAACATGTCGTTGGACCAGTTCTCGAAGGGACGGTAGACGACATGCTTGTAGAGAGATTCGCCTGCAGGAGCAGCTTGCTGGATGGCATGAGGTATGAGTGTGCGTATGAGTTGAGACCAGAGGAGGTGGTCATAAAGTTCATGACCACCGCAGGCCCACGGCTAGGGTAAAACGCGCACGTCGGTGTCACGCCTCCACCTTCATATGCAGGGCTGACGTTAGGCACATTCCAGTTGACGTGTCTGCCCGACGTAAAGCCACCAGTGAGGACGACAATTCCATCACCCAGCGCCTCCGCAACCCCATACCAGCGGTGGCCAATATCGCGGGGTTATCGAACCACTGACAGTCTAGCGAAGACAAGGTGGCCTGCGTGCACGGATTGAGTATGCGAATAGACTTTCAGCCATCGTAATCGCGGTGGATGGTGTCGTAGCTCGTCGATGACAGTGTCCCACCTCCTTCACAAGGGTCAACTTTTCATAAATAGGTACGAGAAAAAAGATGGTGCGGACCGATGATGATTGCAATTGGCAGAGCGACATGTCATCCAGGATTCCTGATAGATGGCTACGAGGAACCTGCGTACTAGAGGCTGGGGAGATTTGTTCATTGCTTTAGCAGAATCGCAGCACAACATATCCCGATAGGGATACAGTTCATTGTTTCAATTGTTTCAATATTTGCATCTGTTTGTCGGTCACGGACATTCAAGTTCTTATCCTGACGTAGCGCAGTAGCCCATATGTTGCCCAGAATGACCGACGTGGTGAAACTGAAATTGGCCGTGCAGTAGGTTATGTACCGTATTCGGACAGCGGACCGGTTGTGAGTAGATTTAGGCTCAAGCCCAGTTACTCCCAGCACGATATGGATGATTGGACTCTGACTACGCTCTACAGGTCAGATGTGGGATGGGATTATGAAGGAGAAGATACTCGATGCGAGCCCAAGATGGAATACCACACTTTGTACTTGTAATGTGTGTGCTGTCTGTTTCCGTCGCCGGTCACGGTAAATTATGAATGCTAGTCTCATGCCGTCTGTTGGGGCAGACAGTCACCGATTGACAATCATTGACACATTGGAGTAGAAGTTGCACTTGCTAGGACTTGTCAGTAGTCCAAACAAACCCAGTGATCATCCTGAAATTTATGTCAGAGCTCCCTTCTGAGTTAACTACAGTGTTAACACACCTGGAAGTCATGCCACCGTGTGTTATGATGGTTCTCCGGTAGTAAGGATGGCTGACAATATTATTTTCTGTCAACGCACAGAGAATGAAGTACAAAGCGGAAAGTGAAACGAAACGGTTCAGAACACATCTTTTGGTCGAATATTACAATAATGACTGCTCCAGTGCACAGAAAGAAGGGAGAAGGTAAAAACGAACAATGGCAGGGATAGCGAAGTGAAAGGGACGGTCAAAGTGGGCAGTCACATACTGCCAAACAAGGTGCGACCTCCCCTCTCGAAGGGTGCTTGCTCCTCCACATGCACTTGATCACTGTCCACTTGGCGTTCCTGTAGGATGACTGCTCGCTCCTCTGCGTGGCTGGCTTCAAGCTCTGCTTTGTGTTTGAGCCATGTTGGATAGCAATGTATGGGATTGAAAACTGTTTTGATACAAGGACGAGAATTAAACTATACAGCGCTCCCATGAACCCCATTGCAAATCTACTCTAACACGAACAGATCAGCTGCGGTAGGCCTTAGCTAATGAAATTATCATTGTTCATGAATAAGTACGGCCAATGACAGAAAAGCTTACCCATTCACAAACGAGTTGCATGGTCTCGCGTAATGGCACATCAGAGTTCTCCAAAACGTCTCGACTCAGACGACGCGCTGCTGATTCATAGTATGTCAGATTCCTATTTTCCGACTTCAAGACAAAGAAAACCCAAGTATGTCCATCAGATAGACAGAAACGGACTTCTGAAAGACTGGAACGCAGTTCTTAGATGAGAAAATGATGTAGGCATTGCTGGCGTACTCTGCGGACCTCAGCAATGCAATTGCCTGACTAACAGCTTCAGGGATGTGAGAGACCAAGGAATCTGAGAGACTCTGGCGTTTTGACTTGACCAAGAACAGACGTCCCTCTGAAATCTCGAATGCATCCTCTCTGGATCCACCAGGTGTGAGCAAGCGGTCTGAGAAGGTCATGAAGTAATTCATAGAACGTCAAAGTAGAAAATCAGATTTACCCTTATAGTCCCTTACGTCTTCATACTCAATAACTGCGTAGTCGACATTACCACTCAACCACAATTCATACCCCATAACGGTGTTAGATATTTGAACTCCATCTCCTTGAGCAATCCTCATCTCTGGAAGGATGGCAATGCCATGCTGTTTAGTCGAGACGATGTCCGCCAAAGAGAGCAGTATTGCATCAAGAATCATGCGGGAACCCGGTTCATACTACGAACAAGTATTTTGTTTAGATGATCGAAGGCGAAGATAAACACGCACATCCATATTAACACGTGCATAGATCTTTTTGATTCTGGAATGTAGATCCGCAATTTCAGCCTCTGCATGCGTTGTCAGACCATTGATCAAGTCGGTTATCTTCGCGGGGTCAAAAATAAGACGTTTCCTCATGACACCGGCCTTCTTGAGGTCGTCTGATGTGATGGTCGAGAAAGTCACTCTCTGGTGCATTGTTCATGATGATAGCAGCATACGAGAGATGAGCGACATACTGGTTTCTTTGCACCCCTTAATATTTTCTCAAGCGCGAGTACGTGCTCTGAGATGCTGTGCAATTCCTCCTCTGTTTCTTCAATGCCTTGCAACTCTGCCTTAAGGGCATCGAGGCGGTTCAGCACCATCCTCATTTTCGAAATATCAACAACTGAGTCCTGCAGACTACGTTTGCGCTTGTGAGTGTGTTCCGCCATGTAGAAGTGATAATTGCAGATCACGAGGTCAGCCCGACTCGCACGAAGTTACCTTTGCTTGCAAAGTCTAGTTCTGACGATGAACTATTTTTGCAAAGTTGAAGTTGGGGTGATCATAAATCACGTGATAAGCCCTGGCACTGGGCAGATTCATCATAGCGAGGGGTTGAATATTGGTTGGTGGTCCTAAATACTACGGTGTCGTGCGGTCCCAGTCGACGACCTCGACCCTTCAACATAGCGAATCAGCCTGGTTGCTTCCATACAGAAGGGTGTGTCATTTATCACTGTTTATTCTGAAGGCCTTTGCTAAACAACGCCTGCATGCCAGCAAAGCATGGCATCCCGCGTCGTCGCCTAAATTCAATCATCCTCCTCAGCAGCTTGTGTCGGCGCAGCCGTTGCTTTTTTTGAAAATACATACGGATGAGCCTATGACGTACCAGTGGTAGTAGGCGCCGCGGGTGTAGTGATCTTTGCAGGCGTTGACATTGTAGCTGGTGTCGTAACTGCATGTGCATGTAGGGCAGTAACCGACTTTGGTTTTGGCGTCGTAGGGACATTGGCAGCAGCCATCCATGCATATTTCCCCTATGTGTAGCAGCTTCGATTGGCTAGCTATCGCATTCGACATTTTCTTGCGCATGTCTTCGGACATGTTTCTTGCACCGTGCAGCGAGACCTGGGCCCTCCTTTTTCTTCTTTAGCACATCGCCGTCTTCCTCTACGGCTAACCTGCCTCCGCCTCTCGAAGCTTGTGCTACTAGGTCAGCCGCGTGGGCAGCCGCGAGGTCGGCCCGCTCTTTGCGTTCCCGCTGAATCATTATTTGCTTCTCGCTTTCTATCTTTTCGAGCGCTGTAAGCTGTTTCCCCGGGCAACTCCGTATGACAACACTCTACATCGGAAGGATGTGGTGCGTAGGGAGACCCCGAGGACGGCCCTGCATTCGACGAGGCGAGATGTGGTGGCAAGAATGTCAGCAGGGGACGTTTCTGCGTAGGCGACCACGGCATGTACGTGAGTGCACTGGTGTACGGTCGTCTGTCCTGCTGTTGGGTTTGCAAGGGGGCGAGGTACGGTTCGTGTCATATCCAAGCTGTGGATTGACATCTATCGTGTCCAATGTCGACACACTTCCTGCGCGTACTGGTAGTCATATGTCTTCTAGCAGCACCGAGCGCTGACTAGCCAAGTTTTATGCATGCCCACCCAGAACCATTTGCGACCTGGCTAATGCGATGACCCGTATGAAAGACAAGACTTTTGGAAGAATGCAACAGGTTAGCAGGCGCAACTCATGGCGTTCCTCACCACGCACGCGAACACGACAACCAAACACAATGCGAGAATGTGACAAGTCAATGTCAGACCATCCGTGTGCAATCACATCGACAGGGACTCACTGCACCAGGTTGAACCAATACAATACACGCACATATATACCCATTTCCACCGACCGTGCGTCGACATCACCCGGCCACTATACACGCTTCGTTCTCCCACTCCACCTCCTGCCGCAACGCCGCCCTCAACACCAACTCGGGCGAATACACCTTGAACCCCTCCTGCACCAGCGACCGCCACATCGCCTTGTCCTCCTCACACGAGATCACGTACCGTTTTCCCTTGCCCTTTAGGATCCGCACCGTCGGCGGCGTCGACGTCTGCACTTGCCCACCCCCGGCCGCGATCACGTTTTTGAGTAGCTTGGCGTCGACGCCGACTTTGGGCGTCACGTAAAACGTCATGTCCTTGAACAGGTTCGGGCCGCCGTCGGGTCCCTTGGCGCGCGCCATTGCGTCTTCAAACGTGAACGCCCATTTTTGCTCGGCGGCCGCGTCGGACAAGAAATAGTCTTTTTCGGCTAAAGGGACGATGAGGGTGAGCAGAGGTCGGATCAGCGTAGGCTTCGGGACGCACGGAGGAGTTTGCCGCTCTTGGCGCTCGCGTTGGCCCAGGCTTCGGTGAGAATGTACGGCGAGACGGACATGGCGCAGAGGAATTTTTCTGTCCGGACGATACCCTTGGCGACGAGGTGTGTACAGTCCATCGGTTTCGTCGTCATCTGTGCGCCTAGCTTTGTGAGACGCTGCAAGTCGTTTGTCGTTAGAATCCTTGTCACCGCATGTGAGGGAGAACAAGACCAACCTTGACGATATCGTCCGATAGGGCCACGCCAGTCGTCATGAGTCGGACGGCCACCGACTCTTTCGGTCGCCCACGGCCTCCCTTCTTCTCCTGCGCACCATTTGGTCTGTTCTTCGCCGACGGATTGTCCGTGTCGTCATCCGAGTCGATAGAGATCGTCCCTTTCCCTTTACCCTTGACGTCACTCAGTCTCGGTTTTGGCTTGACCGACGACACCAACACCACATCCTCCACTTCTGCTTCCTCCTCCTCTTCCTCCACCCGCGCCGCAACCTTTCTCTTTTTCCCACCCCTCGCCTCCCGCTCGTCCTCGTCTCTCACAGACGCCACCGACTCCCCACCCATACTCCGCCTCCGTTTCGCGTGCTTTTGTTCCTTTTCAAAGCTGACCACGTCCGGCATGACCTCTTCCCTCAATCGCGTCGTCGCCTTGTTCGCGGCACTGCGTCGCAGTCCGCCGCGGCTTGTGGATGCCACGGGTATCTCGACGACCATGGACGTGTTGCCAGCATCCTCCTCGTCGCCCGTGTCCTTGTCCTCGTCTGCGTGCGCCTTGGCCGGCTTGCTGGGTGCGCCAGGCTTGGCTTTGGCCTGGGCCCGCGACTGAGGTTTCAATTTCCCGGGGGGAGCCGATATAGATATGTTTGCAGGAGACGGCCTGCCACGTTTACGCGTCGACGTCACAGCCTCTGCAGCAACCGCTTGCATCGACCCCGTAGACGCGCGCTGCCTGCGTGTAGGCCCCGCATCTGCATCTCGTTTTTTCCCCGTGTCACCCTCACCGTCCGTCTCTAGGGCGCCTTGCGATGAGAAATATTCCTTGGGCACAGACGGGACAACGACGGACAACCGTCGCTTGGGCGTCCGCGTATCGGGCGAGGGTGGCGATGATGAACGCGTCGACGACCTTGGACGCGGCGGCGCAACTTTTTTGGTTTCCTTCCGCCCTCTGTTCGTCTTCTCTGTTTCCTTTCCTTTTCCATCCCTGCGTATCGGCTTGGCCACCTCCCCACGTCGCTTCTCACTTCCTGAGGACTTCCTGGGCCTTTTAGCCACCACCCTCGACTCCACCTCGCTCTCCCCGTCGAACACCGAGCTGGGCCTCGACTGGGACTTGGACCTCTGGCGCGGTTTCATACCTGACTTGACAGGTGTCCTGGATCCCGTGCCCGTAGGTCTCCGAGGCGGTACTGACTCCCTCTCGCTCTCACCCGCACCCACGCGCGACTCCAAATCGGATGCCATGGCCATCGCCTCGGCCACCTTTCCGCGTCGTGGTTCGCCCGTCTCCCCGGCTGCTTCGTCATCCATCCCATCGTCCGCTTTGCGCGGTACAAGACGCGATTTGGCCTTTGGGGGTCGTGGTACGTCTTCCTCGTCCTCTTCGTCTTCCTCGGCGGGTCGCGTTCGCGGCGCTCCTTCCTTGCCTTTTCCGCCCTTGTCTTTGGCGCTCCCGCCCGAATGACGCACAACGGCCTCGGTCTCCTTTCCCGTCCCCCGTGCGCGTGGTTTGCCCATCAACGGCGTCTGTCGTGCGTCATTCACGTCGGCGTCGTCATCCTCCGGAAGTGCAATCACGTGATCGACAAACGCCCCCGTCGCCGGCGTCGACATCGATCCACGCCTCACCCGCGCCGACGATGGTGTCTTCTTCACCGACCCCGCACGCGAACGTGGCCGGACGTCGGCGTCCGACAGTGCCATGGACACGCCCTCGGCTGTCGACGGGCCGGGCGCGCCCCCATCTTCGCGTGTGCGAGTGCGATGCTCCGTATCGCGGGTTTCGTCCAGTTCCAAGTCGATAGTGCCGACGCCACGACCGCCTGGTACTGCACCTCCACTCAAGCGCTGGGCAGGCACTGGTTGAGAAGAAGGGGCTGCCAAGGGAACGAACATGTAAAAAGGAATGAACGAGAAAATATATAAGTGTGCGAACGAGACCTACGTTCGTCATGTCGTGTCATCAATATTTTGCCAAAGTCGACACCAGGGGGGTACATAATGTAGCGTTCCAGTCCAACCGTGAGTGAACTAATGCGCGTGAACAGGACAATTAAGGGGAGAGCGATGGGAGAGACTCACCGCCATTCGACAAAGCAATCTTCCAACCAGGTGTGGTTGACAACTGGGATAGACCACGAAAGTGCGCGGGTCGTCTTGGGTGACGGCTGGCTACGAGGATTCAGACGCATAGTGAGCGTGATAGTGACAATACTCACAAACCCGCTATCAGGACCTTGTTCGATTGACTCATGCTAGGTGTAAATTTCGCGCCGACGAGCAGAATAAGACGTTTGAGATAGTCGCGTGCAGCGCCGGTGTAATTGGTAATTGAAATTTCCTGTAAGAAGTGCTGGTTAGGGACAGAAGGGAACGCAACAGCGAATGAACATCACGAACACAACCAACGAGGCCGGGGATTCCTCCTTTGGGGGTGGGGTACCAAAGGAGCGAGTCGAGGGGTGAGTGGAGTGTGCCACTTGACTCGACGTTGAAGAGCCAACTGAGGGTCCCGATGAGAAGGGACCCACGTGCTGCCTATGCGAGTAAAACATGAGAACGAGGCATCATCACCAAGAGGTGTATACCTTGAAATACGACTTGCCACTTCGCCATCGAGTGATCAGCACGTCAGCTTCGTCGATCGCCTTTTCTTCCACGTCCTCGTCAGCATCCAGGGAGATAGGGACAATGACACCACCGGCACGTTGGATACGTGCTTCGATTGCGCGTCGTGAGCCGTCTGCCAATTCAAGTGACGTCGAAAGGAGAATGCGACGGTCTGCCCAAACGCGGACATTCTCTCCTTGACTGAGGGCACCTGCGTCTGTATCGGCGGCGGGTTTTCGCCTCCGCCTACCATCTGTGGCGGCCTGATCGTCTTCAATGCTGAGAGTCACGCCGGGGCGTAATATAGGTGGGTCTGGCCATGTATAGGGTGTTTCTGGAATGTGACGACCGAGACGGACGGCGTCGTCGAACCAGTGGGGGGTGAGAATGCACATGTGGGTTTGTGGTGCAAAGTGAAGGGCTGTGTTGTACTGAACAACAGGGTGAGCGCAACGACCGACGTAAGGAAATGTTGTCACCTTGTCACTGCCTGTGCGAAGGGCAAAGAGGTGTGTGACGTCGCGCGTCAGACCAGCACGCCATTGACCACCGAGTGCAGTGATGCCTGCCGAGAGCACCTCCAAATCTGCCGCGGAAAGCTATAGTGAACGCGATAAGAGAGAGGCCACGTGCAAAAACAAAGACAACGCACATCAGTAGCGCAGGCGACGACACCCGAAAAGATCATGGTCGGGTCTGGGGAGTAGTACTGCTCGCTAGGATCACACATGAGTTATTCACCACAGACAAAGCAGCCACAGGGACACGCACGGCTGGCGTTTTCCCATTATGACGCTGCGGTCGACCCAGCGGTCAGTGACGACGTGGACGGCGGGGTCGGCTGTGGCATTGTTGTGGGCGTGGGAGGCGGAGGGCGCGATGAGGTGGGTGTAGGGAGGATGCGGGGCGGCGCCGTTGAGGTCGAGGACGGAAGCAAGTTCGTTTCTGCGCGTCGGGGACAGCGACGGAGAGAGCGAATAACACACCCCGTCAAACACGACCATCTCGTCAACGATATACCGACCGTGTCGTCGCGTCGCAGATTTAGGCTAGAATCGTCACGTGATGCATGACTCATCAGTCAATCACTGCCATCAGATATGGCATCAGAGTGTTGCACTTGCTGTGAAATTGAAAGAACGCTAGTAACATCTATTGTCACCCGCGAGGGTTCTACTCATCCGTAGGATTGTTCTTGCGGAAGAAATAACATGGTGAATGGCTCATGGCGTGTCAAGGGTACGTTGCAATGCAGTTTTGAATACATTTGCCAAGGACACTGCTACCGACGACTTGTGTAGCTACGCTCGGGGAACATGCTGCCGCATGCTCAGTGATTGTTCTCACCACACGGTGAAGGAACGCCAATCATTCTGGCAATCGCGCAATCGCATGCTTGGCCTGACGCCGAGTACACCCCGGGTAAAGGTTGCAATGAACCGTCCCCTCAGGTTCGTCACCTCCTCGCACAATACCTTCCGACGAATGTCGAAAGCTGATATTCGAGACCGACGTACGCGCCCTCGTACGATCCCCCGCCTGTCTGCCTTTCAATACGCGAAGAAGGAGCATCTGTGGTGAAATACACTGCCAACGCGTGACACTTGTGAGTTCGGTACGCTGCTTGCACTTGATACATAGTTGCGTACCATCACCATGAAATGCACGCACGACAACGGGACGACAGCAATACTCTTTACTCCCAACGCCATCAAAGAAGTGATCCCAGAGAGGGCGAATGGGAGTGCCGACTCAACGACAATCCTGGCAACGGAAAAATACACCGAGGAGTATTCTTGACCGAGTTGTGTACGCATCAGCTTTCCGTGGCAGATGATGCGATAACAGATCAATGATGATAGGGTAGTGTTAAGGAAGATGCAGACAGCATAATAAATGAAAGCTATTAGGGATGCAGATTTCGTGATAGGTCTAGCCACAGCGAAGTCGAACGTCCAGACATGTAACACGCCAAGAACTTGGTTGGACACGCCAAGTGAATGTGGGCCAAAGCACAGTGAAGGAGGTGCTCACAAAATGTAACAAACCAGAGGATCAAAGGTACAATAGTGATGCGAGCATTGCCCCATATTGCCCGACAGCGGTGGATCTAGTGTAAATGGAATGACGATGTCAGGTTGATCAGAGGTAGCACCACAGGATGGCCTTACCAACAGGCCGTCTGTCATGAGCTGTAGTACAAACATCGCCACCCGCCCGAGACTCAAGTACCAGACTTTTTCAGTGGTCGACAAGTACGAACTAGCCCCGCCAGAGTAATCGCCATGAGTGCGACACATATTTTCGGTGAATACTGCATTCGTAGAAACGAAAATGGTGATTAATAAGAGCATAACGGTGCTGAACAGCACATGCAAGATATCAGCGCGCTGCATTTTCCTAAGGGTTAGCACGATATGCACGGTCTCAAAGTACAGAACCAGTTCGACACCTGCCCACGGTCAACCGCGCAAATAGAGTGCTAGTGGTGAGTGCTAATGCATGACAACTCGGTGAATTCTTACCATACAATACGTTTTGAAGATTGAGGGCGATGTACGTGGAATGTAGTAAGCTAACTGCCTTCGACGCCATGTGGATGGGCCACCCAGAGCAAAGGGGAGGTCCTTGCTCTCGTCCGTTCAGCATCACATATTTATAGGTATCAGTAAAGTACTCACAGTCCCATAATAGTGCGCTTACGGGCATGGTAATGGCGGGCCAGCCGTGGAGAGCTACAAAGCCATGCTTAGGGTTGCCACCATATCGAGGAACACCGCCGATCCGCACCCTCTAACCTCTGATTCATTGCTGAGAAGTGAACAGGATATAATTGGGAAAGTGCCGTACATGGGAGCTCTGGTCCAATCATAGTACTCGCAGAGGTTTGCGAAAACCGTCGGGGAACACGACATGACGGCTACTGGTTGACTTCCCGTAACGATTTACAGACAGATTTTCCCAGACTCCCGCAGCAGTGGCAGATCCATGTCAGTTGGCTATGACGTGTGGCAGAGTGGCATGGCTTTCCAATACTGCGGATGCGCTTACGGGCATACGGACATAGAGCCCCGATGGTCCGAGCCGAGTCGAACCACAAGGTCGCAAGGGATCTAACTTGAAAAAGGTTCGACATGCTTGTGTCGAACCCTACATCGATGCCCCTTGGTCTTGGGTCGCCTATATGATCTGTAAGAGCAGAAGTCATCTCTGAAGGACCTGGATGAGGGCAATCTGTCTGGATCAACCAGAGGAATCTCTATCTCTGTGATGGCAACCATGAATAACGAAACCCAATGTGCCTCACTTTCATAAGTATGTAGTATCCACTGTCCTTACCCAGAAGCTACGAGCCTTGTACTCGACGTAGAAGCCCGCCTTCTCGATGTCGAAGGTGTCAATCTGCTCTTCTTTGAGAGGCACCACCGTCAATGGCACATCTGCAACATCGAAAATCCAATCACGCCGATCCGCGGGAGGCGACCGTGACGGTCTCGCCATCGATTTTTTCACACGAAGCAGACCGCACGTGGTCGGCTTCCCAACGCTGTAGTACCTGGCTTTCATCGCCATCAGCTCTATTTCTGACTCTGCTTAATCCAACCAGTTGATCGACAGAGCTTCCCTAGAGTTCCAATGTTGATCAACCCTTCCACTGACGAACGTTACAGTAAAGTTTTCCTCAGGTAAATTTTTCTGTTTCCGCTCTCTGAAGGTACAACACTCGTTTTCCTTACAGAAACCTGTCTCCCAGCGGGTCTTTATGAGCATTCAAAGGATTATGATCGCAAATTTACTCGGATGACCTGGGCTACCGTTTTCACACTGGTCCGACCACGCTGCACGACTTGGATGACACTTCATCAGATGGTTTCAAGGGTCATCAGAGCGTCACGACATCTTGCTGTGCATGAATGGTTGAGTGAGGAATTGAAAGAACACTCTTGTTCCATTTGGCCTCGCTAGTAGATGGTTCACCAACCTATACATCTCTTATGCATTATAAGGTGCGTTGCGATACAGTTTTAAATACAATAGCTATACTAATTCTATGTGCCACCAAGGTTCTATAACTATGCTGGAGAAACATGCTGCTCTATACTGAGTGCCTGCTCGTACTACGCAGTGGAGAAACGGTCATGCATTGCACCATCGGTATCACGACGACTCGCCGAGTACACCCTCGGCAACGGTCGCAACTGAAGTGTCCCCGTAGGTTCATCGCCCCCTCGCACCAGACATTCAGACGGTTGTATAAATCTGATATTCGAGACCAAAATAGGTTCCCTCGTACGATTCCGCGTTTTTCTGCCTTTGAGCACGCGAAGAAGGAGCATCTGTGGTGAAATACACTGCCAAGATGCGACCCTGTGAGTCCGATGTACTCCCTGCGTTCCACAGGATGCAGGCGGCCACGCACCATCATCAGGAAATACACATATGCCAACGGGATGAATGCAGGACTTTGTGTTCCCAACGTCACCGAAAATGCGGTCCCGGAGACGGCAAATGGAAGTGCTGACTCGACGACAATCTCGGCGATAGAGAAATACACGGAGGAGTACTCTTGGCCGAGTTGGGTGCGCACAAGCTTTCCATGGCGGATGATGCGGTAACAGATTAATGATGTCAGAGCGATGTTGAGGAGGACACAGACGATATAATAGGCCAGCGCTATTGGGTTGGCATATTTGGTGACAGAGCTAGCCAGGACGAAGTTGAATACTATGCAGGTATGTAACATGCCAAGACCTTCATTGGATACATCAAGTGACTGCGCGCCAAAGCGCAGTAACGAAAGGTGCTCACCGAAGGTAACAAGCCAGAGAATCAACGGCACGATGGTGATGCGGGCGTCGTCCCATATTACCCGACAACGGTGAATCTGGTGCCAATGAAGCGACGGTGTCAAGCTGATCAGAAGTAGCATCACAGGACGGTCTTACCAACAAGGCGTCAGTCATGAGCTGTAGTATGAACGTCGCTCCTCCCTCGAAATCCAGATACCAAACGCTTTTAGGAGACGCCCAGTACGCACTGGCGCTACTAGGGTCACCGCTATAAATTTGATACACGTCCTCGGTAAACACTGCATTCGCGGAGACCAAAACGGTGGCCAATATGAACGCAATGGTGCTGAAGAGCAGGTGCAAGATATCAGCGCGCTGCATTTTCCCAAGGGTCAACACGGTGTGCACGGTCTCGAAGTACAGAACCAGTTCGACACCTGCCCACAGGGTGAGTACAAATGCATGTCCAAAAATCTGGGAACTTGTACCATACAATAGACCTTGGACATTGAGGGCAATGTACGTCGAATAAAACAAGGTTTTGGGG
Source organism: Tylopilus cf. pallidocervicolor (assembly GCA_038093935.1). Classification (NCBI taxonomy): domain Eukaryota; kingdom Fungi; phylum Basidiomycota; class Agaricomycetes; order Boletales; family Boletaceae; genus Tylopilus; species Tylopilus cf. pallidocervicolor. The sequence goes on along the minus strand of JBBPTE010000293.1, from coordinate 3,182 downwards.
GCGATCGCTTTCGACGCCATGTGGATGGGCACCCGAGGTGGAGGTCCTTGGACTCATCCGTTCGGCGTTCAGCTACAACATATATATGGGTACCAAAGATGACAGTCTCACGACTGTGCGCGCCCACAGGAATGGTAAGGCCACGGGCCGCTCGTGGAGGGCTACGGATTCATGGATGGCGCTGCAATATCCATGAACGCCATCGACTCTTTAAGCGCTGGTTCACCGCGGAACGAACCATGCATGAGAGTCTAATCACAGCCTTCTTCAGGCACTCGCGTAAATTTGGATAGATACAGTGGTCCCTGTGACTCTATTCACATTCGACCTGAGTTAGCGTCATCGCCATATATGCGCCCATGTCTTTTAAGTTCAGTCACCCCGAATGTTGCCTATCAAAAAATCAGGATGGGCTTAGTATTTTTTATTCCCATAGCTGACTTAGGTCAGGTTCTTTGGTTATAGTCACTAACCATAGTAGATCTCCACCAATCAGAACTGACAAATGGGCTTTTGGAAAGCCGTCAAATGATAACTCCTTTGCTTTCCAGATGCTACTTTTTGTTACATAACTTTTTGTTGCAAGCCTCGATCCACGTTCCACGGCAATATGTGGCAGAATAATATCATTGCCTCCAAACGCTGCTTGTGGACATACGGGCCTCAAATGTCAACTTAAAAGGAGATCGACACAGTGCTTGTAAAGGATTTTGCATTCAAGTCCACCCGTGTCCCATCATGATCAGTGAGACAAAATAACTTGGCATTATTAGTTGAAGGCGTTCAACGTGGGTCAGCGGTACTATCCCAGTGATAGCGACCTCTTGCCATCCAACCACGAATTATGAACACAATACAACGTGATTCACTTAGGTGGGTATGTAGCATACACTGCCCATGGATTTCCGTAATCATGAATGACAGTTGGCTTCCAGGGACATGTAGGCTGATGCCGGGCAGTATGATTTGGAGATGCTATGTAACGAGTAACCACAGATCAACTCTCTGGAGACTTGCAGATCAGAAGCGGTGAAAAGTTTAACTTGGCAGGCTGTGGTAGGGTTTGGAAAAATTTGGGGGCGTCTGCGTCGCAAACGTGCGTCGGGACAAAAAAGGAATGGGCGTTCACCGCTAGTCGTAGTGCTCCACGACGATCCCGACGACGACCTCCTCCATATCCTTCTTCGATTCCTTTATCGGTGCCACACGCCCACATGAGATCGTCCTCTCCTTTCGCCACACCCACGCAAGCGGTACCTCTGCTTCGGGACGCCATCGCTTGATCCAGACGCGTTGCAACACCGTGCTGTGTGCGAAGGGCACGAGGGAACATCGTCATCGGCCATGGAAAAGTAGGATCTGCAAACCACTGACCGGCCGGCTCCAGAGAATGGTCATCCCGATGTCTGAGAAGATGTGTCCTATGATTATTTTGTATCATAATCACGATGTACTCGTGTGGTCCTTGATCCAGACGTTCTTTTACCCTTCTTCTTTCTCTTCCATGCACCTGAAATTGACAACATATAAGGCACTGCGGGAGTAGGAAAATAAAGGCATACTATTTCATGAATGTGGCCATGGCGGTTCGATGTAACGGGTATATTTGTGTAGAGTGACGCTGGGCATGACGTAGTCAAGGTGCAAGAACAATAAATTATCTTAACGGGAGATTTAGAATGGTTTCTTGGACCTACGGTAACCCCTCACGATCATCAAGAGGGAACGGTTCAAATAGTCCCGACAAACTTCGCAGATTGATTTCATGTCGGAAAACCGGAACAACGTTATTCACTCCATACGCAAGCACCGTGCATGGTTATTCCAGTGCAGTTCAGATCAGCGTGGCGGCTTTCAACGTTCGACTCTGATACCCACACATAGGTGAATCGCCCCCCAAACCAACATAATGGTAGGCGTTTTGACCCGCCTTCACCAAACACTACCCATCGATGGGAAAGTCAGGGCACCAAAGGCTGATCACTACACAAGGGAGATGGGGGCTGAATATCAGAGAAGGAGGAATTGATATTTAGGCATGTAAACCCCAAGGTTCTTCGCCTTGACACTAAGAGATGTGTACGTCACAATTTTATTACGTAATTTTTCCCCCGCATTTTGAAGGTATGACGCTCATTTTCCTTACGAAAACATGTCCCCCGGCGATTCTTTATGGGCGTTGAAAGGGCCACAGCCGCAAACTTACCCGGATGACTGTTGAAAGGCCGTATGCCGGGAGCGCAACTTGCGGGTGAGGCGAGACGACGCGGCAGATGTTATTCGTGATAGCGGACAAAGTACGGTAGTACGAGTAACTACAAGATAAGGGATGTACTGTATAGTTCTTATGTAAGCAGTAGCGTAGTGAACGATTCTAGTCCAACAATGACCTGCATTCATTGCCACGTCGGGGCCAAAGCTACTTTTTCGGTAGTCCTAGCACATATCGCGCGTTGGTCCTTGGATGACACTTCATCAGATGTTTTCAAGGGTCAGCAGATTATCACGACATCTCCCTCCAATTGCTATGTACAAATGGTTCAATGAGAACGGTGCAAGCCTATATTTCTACAAGGTACGCTGCAATACAGTTTTAAATACAACGCTTGTAATACTGTGTGCTACCACGAATCGATCCACAATCGAATAGCTACGCTGGAGAAATGTGCTGCTGCACGCTGAGTGGCTGCTCGCACCACGCAGTGGAGAAACGATCATGCACTGCACCATTGGTATCACAACGACTCGCCGAGTACACCCTCGGAAACGGTCGCAACTGAGGTGTCCCCATAGGTTCATCGCCCCCTCGCACCGGCCCTTCGGACATATGTCTAAATCTGACATTGGAGACAAATGTAGGCTCCCTCGTACGATTCCGCGTCTTTCTTCTTTTGAGCACGCGAAGAAGGAGCATCTGGGGCGAAATACACTGCCAAGGTATGACCCCGTGAGTCCGATGTACTCCATGCGTTCCACAGGATGTGGGCGCTCACGTACCATCATCAGGAAATATACATACGCCAATGGTATAAGAGCAGGACTCTGTGTTCCCAGCGCCACCAAAAATGCAATCCCTGAAATAGCGAATGGAAGTGCTGATTCGACGACGATCTCTGCGATAGAGAAATACACCGAAGAGTACTCTTGGCCGAGTTGGGTGCGCACAAGCTTTCCATGGCGGA
>JBBPTE010000292.1:12345-23983 GCA_038093935.1 Tylopilus cf. pallidocervicolor | reverse complement strand
CAGATCTGTGCACGACCCAGACACCCTTTTTGTTCGGATTCGTCGCGTTTGCCGTCCTCGGTGCGCTTAACGTATCTGCACCGGGGCTGACGATGCGACACTTTGACGTCATCCGTTATCTCATCGACGCCGGCGCCTCCCCCGACGTCCCCGACATTTCAGGCAACACGGCGCTTCACCACGCATGCACGCCTCCCCAGGCGCGCGCCGAGGTCGCCAAGGTGCTGTTGGAAAAAGGCGCTCACGTCGACGCGCAGAACCGGTTTGGAGAGGTGCCGCTCTTTTTTTCGTTGCAGGGCGGCGACGTGCCGTGTGTCGACGCCTTGATGGAACACGGCGCGCGTTTGGACATTGCGGACGCCAACGGGGATTCGCCCCAAAAGATGTGCGTGGTCTTTGGGCCTCAGGTCACGGCTGCCGTCCAGCGGTGGGAGCGCAAGCGTCGAGGCGAAGTGGCACCCTGGGAGGAGAAGCGGTGCGAGAATTGCAAGACCAAGCAGCAAGGGCTGAGGCAGTGCGCGAGGTGTCACCTCGTGCGGTACTGCTCGACCGAGTGCCAGCGTCAGTGATCTTTCATGTGTTTCGCTGGGTGTACTTTACTCATGTTCGCTCACGGTAGGCGCACACTGGAAGGTGCACAAGCCAGCGTGTAGTCCATTTTCCGCGGAGACAACTGTCACTCTCAAGCCGTCCTATGGTGGCCCGTTCATGTCCTCGACGATTTCCACAGCGGATATTATGCGCCAACAGTTTGGCCTTGCAAACGCCACCACCCGTCCGTTCAAACCAGGCCTGACCAGGAACGAGGCGGAAAACAAGAGCATGGTGATCAAGGTTCAGGTGCCTGTCGGCCTCGGCAAAGGTCCCATCCCGTCCGCCCTTGGTAGTTTGTTGATCTATAACAAGAAACGTGACTTTAGTTGCACAGTGGATAGAGCATCCAACCCCGCTGCGTATGACGCCGTTGTGCAGGTCGTGCGGTCTCGAGGCGTCGGCGGCGCAAAGGCTTATTTTGCAGCCGAGCTGAAGAATCCGGACCAGCTGGTTGTCAAAATATCCGAGGTATTGGCTGAACAGCCGTTCTAGTGTTGCCGCGAGGTTGGTTTGCAATTTCGCTGTACAAGTATATTCAGACCGCCTAGTGTCAACTAGCAATGTGAAGCGTCTCTTGTCTCTTCTAGCTGTACACTAGAATGTACTACTCTAAGTAAAAGTGGGTTCTCTCCCAATGTTGACACTCAAGACACCCATCAACATACATCTAACTCTAGAAAAAAAGCGTCAACAACGCAATAAAGATAAGACTGTAGTGTATCATGCCATGTAACCCAACGTATTGCAATGTAAAACAGCAAAGCGACAAAACGAGTCAAACACACCCATCATGCATCTCTCTCAGCCTTGACAGCCGCTTCGAGTTTCTGCTGCGTGTCTGCCATCTCTTCCTCCCATGCCTTCCACGCAGCTGGGTCCTGTGCCCAAAGGGCGTGGCAATCATGGCAGCGTATGTAATATGCTGTTGTATGGGCTCCGAATCCCAACAACTTGCTGCGAACACATAAGATGCGTGAGTGACGTTTACGCAGACGACATCGTGTCACACGTACAACTCGGGCAAGACGTCACCCACGGCATCAATGTCACCCTCCGGCAGACAATCCTCACAAAACGCTTGAGGACACGTCTGACATCTATTCGGGGACAGGAGACCGATTCAGGACCGAGACTACCAAGAAAAAGTGCCAAGGCGTACCGAAAGAGCATCCCACCGGATTGTGCCGTGTTCCGATGACATTCAGCGCAGTTATGTTGACTGCATGGAATCATCGGAAGTCGCTTCAGTTCCGCGAGCGTGATACCGTGACACTCGGGATGAAACACTGGGTATATGGAAATGAACGTTGGCATCAAAGGCCTCATGACCCAGGAGAACTTACCTCGAGGACATTGACTACACACGACCACTTCACCACCATCTCTGCAATAGATGCACCAATCCTCCGAGTCGTGCTTGGCCTTTGATCGCTTCTTGGGCGCACTCTTTGCATCAGTGGACTAAAAAAAGTGTTTAGAGAGACCACGGCAACCAACTCATTTCCATTCCGTCATTGTTTATGAACTCACCTCATCGTATCCCATATAATCCGCCACGACATGTATGCCGTCCACCACGACGAGCCGAGTCGTACGCGCACGCTTCTGCAGCTCCTTCCACTCTTGGGCAATCTGCTGATTGTTCTGCCGTCGATGGACCACTTGGCCTTCAAACAGCCGACTCTGTACCTGGGCAACACCGCTGAGCAACTGGCGTTCCTCCTCTTCGGCGTCTTGCAACAGCTTTTCGGTCTCTTCCGCCTTGACAATTTCACCCTCGTTCCCAGTTGCGAGTTCCTTTTTTATCCGGGCATCTCTCACACCTTCGCGTGCCCTCGACTCCTCCAGGATAACGTCGATCGGTGCATTCAAGAATCGCCCAAAGTCCATGCCCGTCTCTTCGCGCGAAATGGCACTGCTCCCTTTGCGGAGTATATCCATGAGCTCGGCCTTTTTGAGTTGTTGCGCGGTTTCGTCCGATTCCTTGCCGTCGGATAAAGGGTCGTTCGAGGACATGACTTTTAGAGAGAGGAAGAGCTTGCGGCGGATTCGGTCGAGCATCTGGTCCTCGACGCTACCTCGACAGAACAGTCGGTATACCTAGAATCTGGTGAGCCGAAAGTGAGGGGAACGACGTGGCGGCTCACTTTGACGACTTTCGTCTGCCCAATTCGGTGAGCACGCGCGATGGCTTGTAGGTCATTTTGTGGATTCCAGTCAGAGTCGCACATGATGACCGTGGACGCCTTCGTAAGATTAATGCCTAAGTGTACGTCAGCTTCACGTGAAGCATGAAGGCTCAGTGTCGACCGACCCAGACCACCAGCTTTTGTAGACACCAAGAAGACTTTGTAAGCTATATCGAGGACGCTTAACGAGAGAAACATGAGTTTGGAGCACCTTACGCGATTTTTCTTGTTGAAACTGAACACAAAAAGTAAGTACACATATCTCGTAACACAGCCGACACGCACCAGCTTGATATCAAGAGTACGTCGCGGCCGGTTGGTGGACCCATCCAGACGTGCATATGGTATATCGCGCAACTCCATAAAGTCTTCTAGTAAATCTAACATGCTAGACGCAAGATCGTCACTCATGGGTACACACTAGAGCTCAACTAGGTATACCTTGTCCATTGCTATTCCAGCATACATCAGATAAAGCGGGTCGAGACGACGGATGGCGTCAGACATACAGAAAAGATGAGAACACGTTCGCCTTTGGGGAGAATGTCGGAGAGGATCTTGTCAATAACGATAAGCTTTGAAGAGGAAGCGACAATGTGCTCTCCGATGATATATGGGGATGGCGCCGCATCTTCGAGTAAATAGGGGCTAAAAAGATGTGTGAACTTTGGCTGGGAGGACGTGCGAGCAAGGCGTACTGGTCACAGACTTTACGCAATTGCATCAAAAGGTTCATGAGCTTCTTCCATCCTATGGGAATCATATCAGCAAAACCTGGTCCCGTCGAAAGCCCGTTTCTGTCTTACTGTGAGCATCTCCGCTAGCAGTGCGCTTCATCTGCGTCGCGATTTGTTCCCTAACCTGCCTTCGGCCATCGTCTCCCGGGCCATCTTCTAGTTTACTGATAAATATCTCCTGTAGGTCCAAGGTATCCATCCGTGTCAATAATCGATATGTCCAAAACCGTTGCGCCTCCGTCATAGGTATAAACACTGTCAACTCTTCACGTGGTGGAACACTAATCTCGACAGAATCTTTCGTCCGACGCATCATGATCACTTTGAGGAGGTCCTGGGCAGCTTTGAGTATGGGTATGGAGTAGGTCCCTTTGGTGAGGTTAAAAGATTCACGAAAAATACGCTCCGAAGCAGGCGTAAAGACGGCTGGATATAACCAGTGCAAGAGGCTCCATAGTTCAACCAAGTTATTCTGTACGGGCGTACCCGTCAAGACTGGACATTGTCAGTGGCGCTGGAGAGCGTGCGCTAACGTGGACGTCACATACTCAGTCGGTAGAGTGAACCCAGTCCCTGGATCTTGCCCGACACCTGCGTGTTCGCGTTCTTGATCCTGTGACCCTCATCAAGGACACAATAAAACCACCGTCGGGTCTTGAACCAGCTGTCGTCTGCAACGTATGCGTCATAGGTTGTGATACAGAGGTCAAAGTTGATTTGTTTGTTGCGGATGGCCGTCTTGAGACGTTCTCGTTCTGGCTGAGTCCCATGATACCGCAGGACCTTGAAGGTGGGTAACCAGTGTGCAGCTTCCTATCGCAAAATGTAAGTGATCAGCATTCCACGGGGACATGCATCAGAGGAGAGAACATTTTGCCACGAAGATAAAACAGAGAGGGGGCATATAATGAGATGGGGATCTTGCGGTCCTGAGAGAAGAAATGATGTGGACTCGATACGCTTGTTACCACGACGGTACACACCCTTTGAGTGTTCCTTGATAAACGCGAACAAGGAGAGGGTCTAACGATTGATCAGAATCCAACACACACTTACACAGGTCCTCTCGAACCTGCAACGTCTTGCCGAGACCCATCTCTGCAAAGCGCCGTCAAAAGAGTCTAACAGGACACGCATACCATCGACGCACCATCTCCGAGCATGCAGTTCATCCCTTCAAGAGGGTCAGCTCGGTCACCCCATCCCGTTCCCCATCACGCACCATTATTATACATGTACGCGAGAAACGCCAACCCTTGCAGCTGTCCACGAGGCCCACATGTCAGACGCACCCCCAACCCGACACCCCACACGCACCTGATACGCCTTCATCTCGCCCCCCTGGATCAACGCCGGCTGCTCCGTCAACGCACACAACGGCACACACGTCACCTTTTCCCCAATCTCGGCCACCTCCTTGCGGAGCACGTCGAAAAACGTGGACGAGGGCAAGAGGGGCTGGAACAAATCGCGGTGGCGAAAGAGCCAGCGCCGCTTGGCAGCGTCCACCGACACGCGCTTGGCGTTGATCACGATCGTGAGCTGGACCGGGACGCGTCAGTGTGACCCCCGCGCGTGACGTGAGACTGGGCGCACCGCTTTCTTGTCCTCGAGTTTTTGCTTCTTCAGCGTGCGAGAGAGCGAGGGCGTGCGCGAGCGTTTGCCTTGGCGCGGGGGTGTGGTGAGGATGAGCTGGCGCGCGGCGTGGTCGGGGGGCGTCGCATCGCCGACGACGGTCGTGCTCCGCGTTGAGCTCGACGTGCGGATGACATCGAGCTCGTCAATCTCAGACTCGCCGTCAAAGGGGAACACGACAGACATCGTGCGTGGTGGCGACGCGCCGCGAGAGCGCCGCATTTAGACTCGTTTAGGGCAGACAAACACGCGTTTCCCCATTGACTTGGTGGCTGTGTACATAGAAGGTATCAAGTTTGGTCTAGTCTAGTTTAGTGGTACCAACGCTCCCTCAGCTGCTTCCTCCGCACCATGGGCTTGGTGATTGCGATTGCGACGGCCAGCCCGACCACCGTCAGCACCAGCTGCGCCTTGTTAAAGTTTTCAGAGAGCACGTCGAATGTCCCCGACGTCGCCACGCGCGTCAGGAACAAGTCGGTGCCCACTGCGAGCACCAGCGACGTCGATTCGAGCAGCGACGGCGCCGTCATGATCTGACGCACGTCCGCCACCTATTGACATTATGAGCGTGAGCGGGAGACACAACGCAGATGCAGACGCACCTCGTAGAAGTGGGACAATACGAGCCGGCCGTCGTCGGGCAGTACGGGATCGTACTGCACGAGCATCTCCTCTGCTTCTTCGCTCGTCGGTTTTCGTTTCGGTCGACGTGGATTCAACAGACGGCGTGGAATAGAATGAACGGCATTTTTCCGACTGGAGACTACGCCAGGTTAGCACTAAGACGGACCTTGCTTTTGTTGACCCACTTATTATATCCTTGGTCGAGACGCCGAATTTCGTCGTCGTCGTTGCGATGGCAGTCACGCCATGGGGGATAGCAAATGCCTGTTCATATACGGAAAACTCGGTCGTCTTGTTCGAGTACGAGGTCATGTCCGAGCTGCCACCGTGTATCAGAAATCGATTCGTACACGCTATGCGACATACGGACCTCGAAATCTTTTCGTCCGGCCCATTCCCTTCATACATTTCAACCGAGACGACGCGATAACCCTTGGCACTGCCAATCTCGGCGCCATCGTCGTAATACGAATACACCAACCAGTTCTCGTCTAAAACAGCTTGGACATCGCATTGCCCGTCCACAACAGGTAACGCGACGTGATACAACACCGTGCCCTTGACAGTGTCGATCACGTACAGCCCACAGGTGCCAGAAGGAGACGCGGAGACGCGGGACGGAGCAGAGATCACCACGCTGAGGTGGGGATTGAGGTACTTGTATAGGGTGCTCCGGTCGCCTTTCACCCTCCCTACACTCGCCACCTCTTGGCCCCTGTGCGCACTCGGGATGATGGAGACCACTTCTTCGTCCTCACTAAAGGACACGCCCCACGTCGGGTAGGCAACGTGGAGCAAGGAGAGTTCCTCATTCAGACCCAGTTGATGCCCAAGGACCTGTGTACCTGCTCGTAATGCGAGGTAGAGCTGTGGTGCGAGAGAACTCAGAGAGGCGCGCGTTGCGGAGGTGTCAGGATAAAGTTGGACCTAGTCGGGATATTCAGACAAAGGGCACACCCATCAACACGAGGCCAGACTGACCTGCAAGAACTCGTCTAGCAACCCGATCGTATCCTTGCCATCTGGCAGCAGAAATACGTCTATCACTGGTCCGGCGATCGCGTCCACGCCTTCCAGAGGGCTAACCCATTTGCCTTCAGCACCATGAACATTGGCGCGAGGATGTTCGGTATCGCCCTCTGGGGGCGTGACAGTCCTGATATCCTCTCCCGTCAAAGGGTCAAAGTGAAAAATCACGGTATCCACCAGTGACTATCCGGTTTCAGAAAACGACAATCAGAAAGCGGAAAAACAAGAGACGCACGTTATCAGCGACTCTCTGCGTGATTAACGCAATGCCTTCGGTACCATCCTCTCTCGTCTGGGACTTGCGTACTACGAATGCCTTTACAGGCACGATTTTTCCACCAACCTTGCTCGCCCACCCAAGCCCGAGGATTCGACTCCACACAATTCCGCCCGTCGATGTATCCAACGCAAAGAGTTTTCCGTGCGATGTCGACACGACAAGCATCTGGCGGAAAGAGAACGGATCACGAACGAGCGTTTTCGGCGACGCAGGCGACCGGACAGGGACAAGGTATGGTATGGTCGATGGGGACGAGCCAGCAGAGGTAGGAGAAACGGGGGAGGACGGGGTTGCATACGAGCCCGTCACAAACCGCGTGACGAAATGGACGATATAGTGAGGCAAGTTCTAAGGACGAGCACGTCAACACAGGGACGTGGTTCGACGCGGAGGTGCAACCGCACCTTGGCATCTCCAACCTGTCTCGCGATCTTGCTCCAAAAGGTCTCGCTTTTATCACCACCTGATACTTCCCCTCTTGTAGGTGGCAGCTCGACAACAGTAGCAGTCTGTACAGTGGCGAGTGATTCTTCACGTACCCACTGAAGTACATTGCGATCCCAGAGTTGGAGAGATCCCGTCGAGGTGACGAGAAACAACTTGTACGGGGTCTCGTTCGCGGGAGAAGGGAGGAACGCGACCTGCACCAGTGTAAAGCTCGACGCCATGTATGAGAACCATCACCTACATGTCTAATAGCCCCGTGTTCGTGAGATTCGAAAGGAAACGTGAAGCCTGTCACCTGGCCCGTGCCCTCGTGTAGGTTTGCCTCGAATGTCTGATGCACCACGTGCTAATCGCGAATTCAGACGGTGCTTGCAAACAGTAACAGAAACGCACGTTGTCAACGTCAGACCAAGCAACCTTGCCTATACACAACTTGCCGTCTCCATTCGGCGCACCGACGAAATGCGACTCTGAGGCAGTTGCAGAGGGTGTCTATATGCGCCGTGCTCAGCATACACCCGGCCCCACCGCGACGATGCGACGCACCACATCACCAAAATCCCATGCCACGCTGACCGGCGAACCGCTGGCTTCATAACCCATGACTTGTGCAGTACCGTCGTCGCGGAATGCCATGAACAGTCCCTTGTCCGCAAGATCGACGTCCTGTATGCGCTTGTACGACGCATTCGGGATGGTCAGCACCTTACCTTTGAGCGAGGGAGAGAGCGGGGCCGACATGAGCGACAGTGGGGCGTCTGGTGACGCCGACGACGGGGAAAGCCAGACCAGAGCAGGTCCAAACGCGTCCGGGGCCGTGTCCGCACTCCCAGCGCGCGACGGCCCCAATAGCAGAAAATCGGTCAACACGTTGGCGACGCTGGCGGGTATGTTGACGCTCGCAATGACCTGACCCGTGGCAAGATCGAGCGTGGTGACGTGGAGCGTGTACGACCGGACGGATTTCGCGAAACCGGCGATGTAGAGCGTCGATGAGCGGGTGTCGGGATACATGTGCGTGTACATGACGAGGGAACCCTGGTCCTCGGACATCCACTGCCATGCGGTGTCTCCTGTGCCCGGGTGCATGCAGCGCACAGTGTGGCCGTCGGTGAGCACGACGAGCTGGTCGTGGACGGGCGTGACTGCGATACCGAGCGTGGGCGGGTCGTGTGTGGGGGCTTCCGCGGGATGTTGTAGTCGCTGTTCGCGCACGAGGTGGCCGGTCGGTGCGTCGTAGACACGCAGCGTGGACCCAGACGGCCCAGAGAGCGCATACACGCCTGACGAGGGATCAGCAGGCGCGCGCCGAGGACATTCGAGACGTACTGTCGCCGTGTGCTTGGAACGCCAGGATGGCATCGTGAGCGTCGTGCACGCTTCGCCATACTGCAAGCGTCGTGAGGGTCGGCGACACGGAAAGCAACGCCAAGCGGACCTATGCTGCCATCGGTAGCGTTGAGCGCTGCGAGCACGTTGTTGCTCGTCGCCGTCAGGACGAGGTCGTCGCGGAATACGGGCTTGGTGAGCGGCGACGAGTAGAGAGGGACGCCGACGAGCCTGGTGTGCCAGTCGACGACGCCGACCTCGGATTCATGGATCGCCCATGCGGCGAGCGCGAAGAGCGACAGCGAGCACAACCCGCGCATGTCGTCGCTGCTGATGACGAGGCTTTCCCACACACCCGTCCCGCCGCGACCATGCCCTACGACGCCGACAAGTGGATAGAACAGCTCATGGCGTGCCAGCACCTCCCAGAGGCCGACATGAAGGTCCTCTGCGACACCGTCCGGTGCATCCTCATGGAGGAGTCCAATATCCAGCCCGTCTCGTCCCCGGTCACCATATGCGGCGACATACACGGCCAGTTCTGGGACCTCCTCGAGCTGCTCAGGAAGGGCGGACACGTCCCAGAGACGAGCTACATATTCATGGCACGTAGGTGTCGCTCCCGGTGAAGAGGTCCGTGCTGACCACACTGCTCAGGGCGACTTTGTGGACCGGGGCCACTACAGCCTCGAGACCGTCTCTCTCTTGTTGGCCTTCAAAGCAAGGTAGGCGAGTCCGGGCCCCGTCCGCCATCCTCTCATGCCCGTCCAGATACCCAGATAAAGTCACGCTTCTCCGAGGAAACCACGAGAGCCGACAGATAACGCAAGTGTACGGATTTTACGGTCCGCGTTGTCCTCTCACCCCAGGACAACCCCCCGACTGACGGCCTGACCCAGACGAGTGCCAACAAAAGTATGGTAGCGCTGCCGTTTGGAAAGCCTGTTGTAATGTGTTTGACTATTTAAATCTCGCTGCTGTACGTCCTTTTGCACCCAACCTCGCCACACGCGATCACCCACCCGAACAGATAATCGACGGAGAGACGCTGTGTGTGCACGGCGGACTATCACCCGATATACGCACACTAGATCAAATACGCGTCCTGTCCCGCGCCCAGGAGATCCCACACGAGGGTGCCTTTTGCGGTCCGTTCCACTGCACCGCTTATTACCCGCCCTCATCTCCCATCGTAGATCTCATGTGGTCAGACCCGGAAGACATCGATACATGGGCTGTCAGTCCACGTGGCGCTGGTTGGCTATTTGGAGGAAACGTCACCCGGGAGGTACGTCACCCGTCTTTTACCGACGGTGCACCCTGCAGTCGTACCTCTCACTCCGGCAGTTCAACCACACGAACGACCTCACGCTCATAGCCCGCGCTCACCAACTCGTTCAAGAAGGCTACAAGTACATGTTTGACGAAACGCTCGTCACCGTATGGAGCGCACCCAATTACTGCTATCGATGTGGAAACATGGCCAGCATATTAACGATCCGAGGTCGAGGGAACGGTGACGGCGGTTTAGGCAGTGACGCCATCGCCAATGGAGGCGAGGTTGGGCGATTTTTCACAGTGTTCGGGGCTGCACCAGAGAACGAGCGGGACAAGGGTATGCAGACGAGGAAATTGGTATGATCTATGACTTGACGTCTCTGCGTCTCTTCATTACTCACCATCCTTTGAATTCAGGGTACAATGCAATACTTTGTATGATAGATGCATGAATGTTAGGTTTAATGGAAGACGTCGGAAAGCGATACCGGGTCATCTTCTCACTGCACTATGAATTTTACTGCAGCGCGAAGATCCCGTGTGTTTATATCTAACCCTGACACTAGAGATGTGGTGCCAAGTTCAGCAACACCCATCGGATCAAAAGCTTTGCTTTGGGACTCGATAGTAGTGGTATGTGATATATCTGATAGGTAAACTGCAGAGGATAACAGCAAAACAGATGCCATGAATAACATCATAGCAAACACAAACATCATTTCCAACATGATACGAGTGGGTTATCTTCGCTTCTTCCAGCGTGCCAGACGACCAGAGAACCAGCAACGATGTTCGCGCAACAACGTCCTGATACGCATTCTCGAGGCCAGTCCATAGACACAGACACTATCGAGAAGTCTGACAGGGTTTACCTGCACAGGTTACTCTTACTCGTAGTCAGCTATGTGTTAATTCACTGCGGAAAGACACGTGCTCACACAACATTTTGACGGGAACCTACGTACGGAGTGAGGCCGATGGCAAAATAAATACGCACTTCCGTCGTACCTCCAAGTACCTCACATGGTGACCATGCGCAATTAACTAGGCTAGCTCGGCCTATGCCTATTGCGTCAGTACTCATCTTCCTTAGATTCCCAATAAAGCTCGTGTGGTGATAATAGAAGGGATTTAAGAGAGAGTTGGGCGTCGCGTGGTGGTAGAATGACTGGACTTGCGCGTGAGTATCTGGTGTGGGTGTCAGCTCGAGCATTCTGCCTCCCTTCATGCCTCCGGACCGACTGTCACTCGCAATGGCTCTGGAATATCGAAAATATTGATGTCGTCCCCTTTTTTGATTTGCCACAGTGGTGAGACGTTTGAAGGTCATCATCATGCCAGGGGGCATCCACATCATCAAAACATCATCAACTTGTGGCTTGGCGGATGATGGCATTACTCATGCGAGAATAAGCTGAGGCATGGCGCTGACAGATCCAACCATTCGCATCGCGTCGACGGCGGAGCCAGTCGGGCTACCATTGTCATGGACTCTG
>JBBPTE010000291.1:13827-24040 GCA_038093935.1 Tylopilus cf. pallidocervicolor | reverse complement strand
GGGTATGGGATTCTGCCTTTGACTAGAGCATCGCTGGCTCGATGGCGGCCTTTCAATACAGGACCGTCTGCCTCGTGCAACGATGGTCGCGAGTGAGAATATGAAGCGGTATAGAAGAAGAGTGGAGCGAGCAAAGAGGAAGAGGTAGAGCGGTGAGTTTCGGAATAATGTCAGAGACGATCACAAGCGGCGGCTCTAAGTGAACCACAATGCTCGCAATAAATGACTATTCCGAAACTGGGGACTATGTACACAGTGAGGGCTACTTATATACTACTTTACCGTGGCTATGCTGCTGCGATAGAACATTGTGATAAGAATGTCATGGAAAATACCCATGTGGATGGAGTGTGGTGAGGAGAGTGAAGAGGTGAAAATAATCCTTTCACCTGGTGTGTCCTAGCAAGCATGCACGTACACGTCGCAGATATTAATGTTACTGTCTCCTCGGAACCTTAACTAGATGAAATGGCCCATGCCTTTGCTAGTTCTACCGCGTTCCATGTTTGCGATGTGAGTACGACTGACTATCGACTTGCACGTCAGCTGGTATGTATTCAACGAGAGCGTTTGCTTCGACACTCGCACACCTTTCACACAAGAAGACAGTACCGTGGTATCATCCTAATATATCGTTCAAGAGGGCTACTATGATCGGGCAAGTGGGACGAAAATCAAAAGGTTGTCATCTCACCGGAGAAAAAATTACATGGCGTCGACCGTGCTGGAAGAGGCTGACCACTCCTTGGTCCAGTCGCAACTTGGTATGATACCGAACCAAAACCAGGATAACATAGAGCCACCTCGAAAGTCGAGTACCTTCCAGTGTTTGCGTCCTGCAACTTATGAAAGATGGGTTACCATTCCACATTTCTGCCGAAGCTAAAAGGTAGCAATGACCTTGTCGCTAACGCCCCTGTGAATTTATATCGGGCTGTACTGAGCGCATAGCCTAAGATGCATGAGAGGGAGTCTGGACAGATGCGTACCGCGATAATCACTAGAGTCTGCTCCACGTGGTTGAGCGGGCCATAACGCTGACATGCATGGATAGAGAAACGTGGACACTCTGCGTTCTTCCAACAGTCTTGCTCCGAAACTTGACACAGGCGAATGAAGTTGGCTGGTGCCATCTCACTTGAAACGCAAGCCCAGACAACCATCTCAGTGGCCACAAGAGTCCCAACACCGGCTATTTCCTGGAATTTGTGGTGACGTCCGGAAAAGTTAACGCTACTCGCAAATTGGCGGTACTTAAAGCGCCAACAAGCCTAGGTTCTCGACTCGTTCTGTTCGTAGGGAATGCGTGCACAGGTGGATCGTTCTACTTTGCGATTTGCAGCACAGATGGAGCGGCGACATGGTTGACCATGAAAATAATTTTGTTACGCCAACCAACAGGGATGGTATAATCAGGTGATAAGATATGTGCGACGATGAGTGGTGAGTACTTGATTGTGCAACAAATAATGGATGATGCAGCCGACATAAGGTGAGCGTCCATCGACGGTGGCTACAGATATGCTCTTGCTGATCTCCGCGCCATCTGCGACGTTCAAACGGTAAGCGTTCATTGGCTTCGTACTCGAAGGACGTTACCTCTATGACTTTCCACCCTCCCGTAAGCTCATCTGACATCTCTTCCGCTACGCGTGTAATTACAGCTGCATAGGTGCACTGTTCCACACGGTTCTCGGCTCCAGCTACGACTTCTCGCGAGACAGCATTCCTGAACAGTAACATTTCCTGAGTGGCAAATGTGACGACAAACACCGGAATGGAATTCTCAAGGATTTTTCCATCCGATACCTTTGGTCCAAAGTCAGCAGTCGTAATTGCAGGGCGAGTAATGGCCCACATCAACTTGTCGGATATCAAGAACTTTGCTGTCGCTGATGAGTCCCTGACGAAGGTATTGCTCCATTGTGGCCCACAGGACGTTGTATGTCTGTTCAAAGGGGAAATAGGCAGTTCATATGTGTTTGAAACACCGGATACGCTTACGGCTTCAGAACACCATCTTGTCAATGCCTCCCGATCAGCTGACAAATACGCATCGACAACTTCCGGGACGATGTACTCCCTCAGTTCTCTCTCAAACAGTTCGCGCGAAAAGCTGGGGTCAAGACCTCTCATCATGCGTGTTACTTGTGCAACCTCGTTCTCTTCGAACCAAGAGCCAATCGTTGACGTCACGGCGCGTATCGGGGTAACAAGAGGCGATTCCGATTCTTGATAGGCGGAATGTAGGGCAGACACTCGTTGCATGAGAGGATTGGTAGTCTTGAAGTTCTCCCAAGCTTCTTGTCGCGCAGAGGGTTTCACAAAAACGAGTGCCTGACCTGCTCTGGAGAGAAAGACTAAGAAGGCACGCAGGTATGCACAGGACAGAGCTTACTCGGCGTCCTCCGTTATGACACGCCGACCAGAAAGGCCAGCTTTCTCGAGACGCTTCTGACGTCGCAACCTACGGGCTTCCTTTTCTTCAAAACCAGCATGCTTGGCCGAGCCAGAGTCATCAAGCGCGTCGGTCAGGGTCTCTGCCAGGGTCTTGTAGGCAGCTGTATTGCGGAGAGGTTCAGTCGTATGGGCGATGGTGTTGGAAAGAGAGCTGGTGGCACGTGATATCTAAGTGGATATCCCTAGATGGAGTGACGAGAGACAGAGAGAAGGAATTGACATACTGCACGCATGATGTCGCTCTCCTCCATGGTCTTCAGTGCCTCGGAAACGGCATCGCCAACCTTGACACCTGTCTTTTTGAGTTCCTCCGCTGCCGCTCTCAGACGGGGATTTTCTTTGATGCTGGAAGTCAGCTAAAACGGCGGAAGTTAGGCAAACAGCGACTTGAGAAGAAAAGCTGAACAGTACTCTTGCACGTTCGTAGACATCTCGAGCACGCTTCAAAGCTTCGGAATCCTGAAGCTTGTCCACGTCTCCTTGTAGCTGCTTGACATTGTCCTGGAGCTCCCTGTTCTTGCGGAGTTCTTCGCGAAGGACTTCGACAAAGGTCTGGAACGGAGATTTGGGAGGTTCGTTGTGGGAGCGTGAAGAGGCGTGAAAGGCGCGTGACTGGGAGGATATCCGGAACGGGGGCGGGAAGAACGCCGGCGGTGCGTGACGAGGGAGCGAACGCGCGGCACGTCGGGCGGCGACGAAACTTCGGACGTGACGAGGCAGCATGGTCGAGGCAGACAAAAAAATTCATTTCTAATAATCTTAATCGCAGGTTAACAGTCACGTGCACTACTAGATTATTTTTGGGAGACGCGCCGGTATGCTATTCCTACGAAATCACAACAGATGCCACGATCTAACCATACATACTCCATGCTACGCCCTTCTCATCAAACGCATTGTCCCCAGTCCAGTGGAGAACGAGGTACATACAATTAGTCACTCGAATACGCCCCCTCTCGTGCATCGTTCATTCGTTGTTGCCAGCAACGAGCCGCAACGTCAACACGCGGTCATCCGATACCATCAGAATTTCGTCGCGATCAGCTTGAGTGTATCTAGGGTACTGACCATACCCCGCTGGAACGGGCGGTCCATACCCAGGCATCGACGGACGCCCATACACAGACGGCGGGACCTGATGATATGGACTTGATTGGTATGGTTGCGGAGCGTAATATGTGTTGTGGTGTTGGTTTGTTGTCGATGTCCCTGACGGCGGGGTGTCCGCGAAAAGCAGGCGAAGGTTGTTTCCTTGGATGACTTGCGAAATGAGGCCCGTTTCGACGTGTCGAATCTCCACAAATGTGGACTCGAACGCCAATACATACGGATACCTCATTGCTAAGTAATGCCATGTCCGGAAAATCAGGTTCCAAAGTATAGCATCAAGATGTTTTATCCTTACCGAAACCTGTCGGTGCTCCTTCCCAATGAACCATGAAATTCGGTCGCGACCGCCAACCGCTTCTGTTGACGTAGAAAGCAAATTCTTTGACGCCTGAAGTAAGCACCCAGAGTGGCATTCCCAGCTCTTGCTCTCACCGTCGTAGCATAGCAGGAATTCGTTATCAATCCGGTAAATGGCCATCGGACGCAAGTTTTCCCGCTTCCTCACAAAGTCGAGTGATACATCAGCTGGATCCAACAAGCTTTGGGTATCCAGGCTCTCGAGGTCAACAATCTCAAAACCCTTTGAACAGCCTACGCAAAGTCTCGTTTTCAGAAAATGTATAGAACTTGACTCAACGGGGATGTAAAATTCCTGGCCTGCCTGTCAACCATAGAAGAGAGGGAGATACGGGAACCATACTCTGAAAAGTTTAAGCGTGTCATTTCCTCCCTGTAAAAGCTTGCGGAACGTTGGTTTACTCCGCCCGCGTACATTTTGGTCAATAGGCTCAAGGGTCTTGATTGTGCTGGAAAGTGGACTCGATTTCACCACGCAAACGAGAGTCTTTCCAAGGCAGATACCGGCCTTGAAAAACGACGTGTGGGAGGAGATGCGTTTTGCGCGCTTCAGACCGGCCAGCGGGTCCATGGGATCTAGGGCTTCCAAGGGAAAAGTAATCACTTGGCGCTCTTCCCAAAACTTGATGAGTCGTGTGCAAAAACAGTGTGAGAGACTCACCTGAAAGTACGATGAGGAGCTGATACTCTTCAAGGACATCTACCTGTGATACGTCCAGCAGTGCCAGGACCTTGATAGGATCTCTATTAGGTTCCCTCAAGTCTGAGAGGTAGATGCCATCGTCAGTTCCAAATGCTATCCGCCTTCCATTCGCTATGTCACTGTCAGTTTGGCCCAAACCGTCTCTACCCAACTCACCAAAGGGTGCTGCACAGTTTACCCTATTAGTACCCAAAAAGAAACCTTCAGACACAGTTGTTGTATCAAACGCCATACTCCGCTCCCTCAGTGATTCTTGCTGTTTCGTTATGGTCTCCACCCATTTGCGATGGCTGACAAAAGTGCTTGCCCACAGTGTTATTTGGTAAAATTTTCGCCCGAGATGTATAAATGTGATTGCAAAATCGCCTTTGCCATCGATCTTGATTGGGATCTGAGGCGGATAGGGCGCACCACGGCCAGAGACTCTCTTCGTGGCTTCCTTGGTTTGGACAGCGGAAATGAAGAGGAGTTCCAATGGAATGGGCTGCATATTCGAGTAATTTAGGGTCACCGAGAAGAAGAAGAAATTAGGAGGAAGAACTCACACGGCGATAGACTTTGTATTGTTCATGCTTGGACTTCTGCTTGACCATCAGCAACGCATGATCGAAGAGGTATACCAACAAATCTCCGCTATCTCCTTGAGAACCTCCACGTTTGTTCAACGCGCCTTTGTAGACGAGCTCGCGGGAGGGATCCTGTAGCTTGAGGTCCTGGACACCAAGGTGACGAATATGACACCGAGCATTGAAATAGACACGAACCACTTGCTCTCCAGGTCTATATACCAGCTGTTGGTCGAGTTGCAGCAAGTTGAACCGGTTTTCCGTCTTTCCTGTCTCCACGTTCACCTTGGCGAGGAACTCTCGGATCATGGTGACGACTTGCGTAAGGGTTTGCTTGTCAGGATTGTCTTCGGGAGTATGTTTATTGACAGCTTCCAATAGTAATGGGTATCGTGCAAGGCGAGTGGTAGGTTTGGTTAGATAGCCATTCAACTCGAGTTTGCGAGATTCAGGCAGTCGTTCCGTAGCCTGTGTGCGTGCTGTCGTGAACGACGGTAAGACACAATTGTACTGTGTAGCGCACCTCGACGAACGCCGCGAATGCCGGATTAGAACTTTTTTCCTTTTCGAACTCGTACTTGCCGTACAGCTGATGAGCACCATATGATACAAAGGGGCCAAAATGAGGCACCGCCTCAAGCAAAATATCACCAATACGTTCGACAACAGCATAGGACTTTTGGCGTTTGTTGAGCGCATCGCGGAGGCGGGTGTTGACAGCAATGATCTCATGGATATTCCAAAAGACTTGCTGGATGAAATCGGTACGGCGCTCTGCAGGGATGATGTCGTTGTCCTTGAGATTGTTCATCCAGATCTGCAGAAATATGGGTGTATAGAGATAGACACAAGAGACGGAGCAATGGCACATACATCCCGAAGGTATTCCATGTCCCGCACAAAGTCGCGCTCTGTATAGATCACCTCGTTGATAGCCTCTTGTCGCTTTTTCTCCGTGTCTGACACACTGTTCACCACTTCTTGTGGCACTGAATGTATCCAAAGGGTCCCAGGTTCCTACGGGTTGCGTCAGTAACGTCCTGCTACCGACTACTACAGTAATTACCACAAGATCGCCTAAACTCTCCCGTGAAATCTGTTTCTTGAGGCCAGGTTGAGGTTTCATGTTCAGTCTCGCCTGTTGTTCTAATCGCCTGGGGCAGGCGATGCTGTAACATAGTTGGTCCCTTGTGCAGGTAGGGGAATAGCAATCGGTCAAGAGAGTGAAGATACCAGAGGGGAGGGGGATTTCATCTAAAGACTCCGTGCCTTGCGACACAGTGGGTTCGAGTCCTCCCGCCACCGGGGACGAGTCTTTCTCGTGAGAGTCACTTGAACCGTGGCCCGTCGAAACTCTGGTTCCATCCAGCTTGCCTTGTACGGGAGACTTGCCCTCTGCGTCATCATTGTCAAGGTCCGTATGGGCCGCAGCCAGCTCCCCACTGACGAAGGGACTCAACTTGGTTCTAAACTGGTAGAGCTCTGCAGCACTGTCTCGCAGGCGATGGTCATACGTGACGTCATGGAAGAATTTCTGTGCGTCCAGGGCCCGTCCTAGCAGTAAGGCCAAGTTCCGATCCGTTGTTTTGATAATATACGCGATCTTGTCGACTGCTTCCCGTCCATCGAACGCATCTTTGTATGTGAGTCCATCCTTGACGCGGTCTGCGAGGGTGATGCGTTCTTTGAAGGCCTCTGCCACTCTGGAGAGTAAGGCAGGATAGATGACGGGCGAACGGCCTCGTGTCACGAGCGCCTTTGTCGAGGTGGTGGGGGAGTTTCGACCGCCTTGGAGGGGTGGGGGTATTGACGGCCGTGAACGAGCGTCCTGTACGGTACGCATCGAGTTTGAGGTAGAGGACACAGACAAGGTCCTGTCCTGCGTGGTGTAGTCGCGACGCAACGAGAGGGTGGGTACGGTGCGCGCGGAATCTGAGGAACGTCGTGAGGTGACTGTGCCAATGACATGGTCGACACGGGTAGATGATGCGGGAGAAGAGTTGGCGAGGGAGGAACGTGAGCCAGCCATGATGGTGTCAAGCTGAAGGTGGTGAGGGCGAGAAGACCCAGTGTGGTCGGACTTTACGGAGAGAGGACTCGACTGGCGATTTTGGGGCTGCTGCGCGTGGAGGGCTTGAGGGAAGGGTGTGATGGCTACGAGGAAGGCACCGAATTAGCGCATTGTGCGGCATGTGGACCAGATATGGAACAGAGCAACCCACGTGTGTGTTCTGAGGAGTGAGCCCATGGCAACTCGCTGTCGGGGTCGTCTGTCGTCTGTTCGTCTGTGGTGAAATCGATTGTGAGACGACCAATATCAGGGTCGATCAGGTCGAGACGAGGGACGTCATCGGAGGGACGGGATGGCGTGCCGTTCTGCGGGGGTGTGTCGGTGCGGTAGACCTGGGCCTGATACGCCTGGGCAGGGGTGAGGCCGGACCTGGTGAGGGCCTCGAGTGCGGCATCTGGGGGATCCTCTGGTTTTGGGGGAATGATGGCGGACGTGATGGGGGCACTGACGACGGAGGGCGCGCGGGCATGGAGGGAGGGTGGAGCGAGCGTGTGGGTGCGGTGGGGGGCCGGGTGGGGAGGGGGGTAGTGGGAGGGGACGGGGAGACGGGACTGGGATGCGGGCGGTGGGGAGTAGGCCGGGTGGTGGTAGTAGGGGGGCACAATGGCGGACGGGTGCGAGGTGCGTCTGTCGATCGGCTGGGGGTAGTAGTGGGCGTACTGGTTCACGCCCGGGTGGTACGGCGCATTCTGGGCGGGCTGGCCGTAGTATGGAGGCACCGCCGCCTGGTGGTGTGTCGTCGACGGACGGCCAAAGATGGACTCGTACGCCTCATTGCGCTTGTCTGGTTGGCGTGGGCCGACTGGCCGCTCCATCGTGACTGGGAACGGGGAACAGCGTTGTCGTCGTCGTCGTCGTCGTCGTCGTCGATGGGCCCGCAGCGATCGAGTGCTCTGTCGTGGATGCGTTCAACTCGCTTGGAAAAGGCGCGACAACGCACTGCCCGGTTTGGGAACCCGAGCGCGCTTTCCCATCGCTCTCCACGACGACGGCGACAGAGCTGGATGCTCATCTCTATGCATTACCGTCGCGTTGTATGTAACATGTATGTATGCTATCATGACCTGGGTCTCCACGCACGCTCACTCAGCTCCTGCCAGATCTCACCCGTCGCGACGGCAAGCCGCTCCTTGACGCTCTGCACGCTGTCCAGCGCAGGCCGGACGTCCAGTGCAAAGACGGGCTCCCCGTCGGGTGTCGGTGGAGCGGAGTAGTAGTCGATCACGTACCGTACTTCCTCCCCTGTCCGTGGTCTTCGAATGATCCAGTCGTGGCGATCAAACGGAGGCTCGGTGCTGTGACGGGCGTCAGTCCGGGTCGCCACACGACGGAAAGACGCACTTGAACCGCGAGGGCAACAGCCATCCGGCAAACATCCAGAGACGCGCCTTGGGCGACATCTCCCCGGGCCGTCCCTTGAACCGGGTCAGGTGCGGCTCGTCGTCTCCAGGCCTGAGAGCGATGCCATCAGTCGCGTCGACCGGCGAAGCAAGAGACGAGTCCTACCGAGCGACACGCTTCTCCCATCTCAGCACTTCGCCCCACGCACGCTCGTTGAGGAAGTTGTGGATCTCGACCATCGTCTCCACATGCTCTACGGGGGTCTCCCAACCCTTTCTGACCAGTGCATTGTAGAACTGCTGCGGCGAAGGATACTCCCATGCCCCGTCGACGGCGCGCGGAATGGAGGACTGCGTGCGTGCTGTCGGGAGCTGCTTGGAGTCGTCGAGGGGCGTCTGGGCGAGCTCGGGCATTTGGTTGCGCGGGTTGAGCGACGCGTGGTCGACGGGGCACCCCCGCGACGGTGCATGCTGGACCGGACAGCCCGAGGGCGGCGCTGAGGAGACCGACTGGCCCATGGAGCGGGACGAAAACGAAAATCGCACGTGACGCGGAGGGTCTGTTTCCCACCTCCCCCTGCCAGGCCCTCCAAGATGCCCACAGCGCCCGAGGTGATTGATGTCGACGAGCTCGACGTATTCTGCACGGGCGTACGCCACTGCATCCGCATAGACCGTCCGCCGTCACCCCGCCCGAGGAAACGCTCCCGCGACACAGTCGCAGTCCTGCTCGTCGACTCCGACAACGACGACCATCCACCACAACCAACGTCGCGCGTCGCATCGCCCGCCGACCCCCGTCCGACGAACCACCACACCGACCTCCAGCGCATCACGCAATCGGTCTGTCCAGCTCGCCCTCACAACCCACCGCGTCTGACACACCACCAAGGAATTGTCCGCGCGGACAGCCCTTCTCGACGCGCGCCCTGTCAAGAAACGCGCAACAGACGCCATAAAAATGGCTTTGGATGCTGTGAAAAATCACAACGAACTGAAGCGCAAAGAACGCGCCCCCGAGGTCATCGAGATCTCGTCCGACAGCGAGCCCGAAGACTGGCCTGTCAAGGTACGACATTCGACCCGTACACGCGACCAGCCACACAGTTCATGTTCCAGAGGCGAAAGGTCGGCCAACGTGTTGCATCACCATGCGATACAAACGATAGATCCCGCAACATCGAGGACATACCAAAGCTGGAGGCCGAATTTCCCCGTGTGGAGCTCAATTTGCCTGGTCCATCCGATCAGGGTCAGTATGGTGGCGACGATGACGACGACGACTGCATCAACTTCCTGGCCTCACTGGATATTTCAAACGAGGCAAATGTAATGTGTGTCGTGTCATGCCAGCCCACTATGCTTACTGCCTTGATTCGTTGCAGTGGGTCCCCTTACCGGAAAGAAACAGGGCAGAAGATTTGACCCCGACACACGGGTCCGACGATAGTGTGGCCAAGCCACCGCCCCTCCCTCCTTCCTATCGTCCTCGAAGAAAACCTCCTGTCGATCATCGTCATGTTCCACTTGACTGGCCTTCGGTCGGCCCTTGGGGAACAGTGAGCACATGTTTCCCCCCTCGATTGGAATCAGCTTTGTCTTATGC
>JBBPTE010000290.1:5944-16689 GCA_038093935.1 Tylopilus cf. pallidocervicolor | reverse complement strand
AACCCCTTCAACGTAACGACGGACATGATGTCTTCCAAGAATCCATCCCAATGAGTTCATACGGGCGCACCATCAACAATAATATCCCCTCCCGTCCAGTCACGGTGGCCCTCTCTTTTTCCGACGCGCCGTCAACACTGTGATTGCGGCCCTGCCGTCACCGGCATCGTCGGACACCTTACGTGGCTCGTCCGCATTGCGAACCGCAACCGACCCGTAAATATACGAATCGTACGTCTCGACAGAAGCGACGGGCTCTGGAAACGCGTTCGGTGAAACGTCGTCCATAAACCACCCCTTGCCCAGACGTGCTGGTGGCGTTTCAGGAGGCGCCAAACTGCCCCCACCCCCACCTGCGCTCGGCTCTGGCGTGCATCGACGCAGATCGTCTGCGCTCTCCGCAGGCGGAACGGTCTTGGGCCCGTCGCACAGTCCTTTAATCGCCTCTTCCAGAACCCGTGTGGACCACACTGCCCGCTCTACCGATGGAAATTCGTGGCCGGTCATGAGCGACGTCAACACGCGTTTCATCATCTGCGAAGAGACCTGGCCAGGCAGTGGAGCAAGCGGCGAAGCGTCCCCCCGAGAAGGTGGCGTCGGTATGGGGGATGACGTGGCCATGACGAAGAAACCTGTCACGGCTCCCGCGATGCACTCCTGCCGAAATGACATGCGCTCCCAAAACTCCTCGACCGACACCTTTTTGAGTGCCCGCTCGGTCGTCGTCGTCGCCGACCCCTCCTTTCTCTCCGATCCGCTCTCGCCCTCTTCGTCCGCCTTCGGTGCAGCACGCCCGATGCGGGGTCGCTTCCGCTCCGGCGACTTGACCCCCTCCGCGTCCGTCGTGTACGCGATCTCGTCCAAGAACCGGGCCTTGGGGTCGTCATCAAACCACGGGATTACATGTCCGATGTGAGGCAGCTTCTCGCCGCGCCCGATCGAGACACACGGCAGCGACACCTCGGTCTGACCGTACGGGTGCCCATACGACCACGGCACCGACGTCGCAGACGTGGACGCATACACGCGGTCCAGGGCATGCGACGCCTCGAGCTCTCCGAGGCCCGGAAGGAGATAGAACAATCGGATGCGCGTCGCCTGGCCAGCACGTGCGGCCACGTCGTGCGCGACGAGGCTGAACTGGCGCTTCCACCACGCGCAGAGCTTGACGTCCGTCAGCGGACGCTTGCCCGGGAACTCTGCCGAGTTGGGAAAGAGGTATTGGTTCTGGGCGCGCGCAAAGAGGTGGACCCAGAGGTGGGCGACTGGGAGGGGTCGGGTGGTGGGATCGACGTAGTGGGACAAAAAGGCACGCACGAGCGCCTGGGTGGGCGATGGCGACGTTGCCTGGCCGGTCGAGTCGACCTTGGATACGTAGAGCACGGCGCTGGACGTGGACGGCACATGGTAGAGCGATGCCTCGATGGCGGAGACGAAGACGCGGGGCGCGTCCGGAGAGGGCTGTTCGGAGAGCAGGACGAGGATGTCCTGGAGAAACGTCTTTGGTCGCGGGGCTGCAAAGGGGAAGAGCTTGGCGTGTTTTCTGGGGGACGAGACGAGGACGTGGATGTGCAAGACGCGCGTCCCGGGCAGATCTGCGAGTCCGTGCAGGAGCGCATCGCGCAGGTTCATGCTGGAGCGCGTGGGAAGAAGGCGACGGGCGTATGGTATATTACGACTACTTCCACAGGGTAGAGTACAAGAAACATCCATCCAGATCTCTATGCGACATATGCAAACGTGTCCCTCGTGCCGTCCACCCGCTCAATGTACTCTTTCTCGAGCAGCGTGTCGATCGCCTGTGCGCACGTCAGCTCGGACACCACCCCGGTATCGGTCACCCACCTTTTTGATGTCAGGGATCTTGGGAGCAAACCTCTGCGAGATCTGCGAGATGACCTCCTGTATCAGGGGCTGGTTCTTCATCGTCTTGCGTGCCTTCATGATCCTGAGCGACAAACGATGAGCGCAATCCAAGTGGAAAACAAACAGTCGTACCGCACGATCGTCGCTTGGATCACATATTTGCGGTCTTCGTCGACGGTCTTGAGCACTTCGGATGACTCGGCCTTGACCTCAGCCTTGATCGGCTGGTTGAGGTTGACACGGATCTTCTTCGACTTGAAATCTGCGCATGCGATGAGCGATGAGCAGAAAAGATCACATCTAGGACACACTAGGGTTCAAATCATACTGATCGGTCTCATCATTGACGAGAATCTTGGCCTTGACAAGCAGTGACAGTACTTGAACCAAGATGTCCTTGCTGATCGCAGTGGCCGTCACGAGCTCCTCCAATGACAGCGTGTCGTGCTTGTTGTACTGCAACAACACCGCCATCTGGTACGAACTCGTCATCAAGATGTACTTTTGGTTCAGATAGTTTGTCCGCAGCTCGTTCTTCGAGTAGTTCCATAGCCACGTCAGTTTCCTCCCCGAGTGCTTCGTTTGGTAGTATTTGGAGAACCGGTCGTACGTGGATAGGATCTCAGGCGGCACGATAAAGTCGTTGTTGGGGGCGTTGAGAGGCCAGAAGTTGGTACCGAGCACCATGATGCTAAAGTTGATGTCCATGTCGTCGTGGTTCTGCTGCATCCGCTCCTTGAATTGATCAGTCAAGTCTTTGCTCAGACTCATGTCTGTCCACACCGCGTTACCACCATAAACAACAAGAACGACGTACGACATACCAGTGAACATCCGTTGCAGTTTGTTGGTGTACTCGAAACCACAAGCCTCCTTCAACTTGGATATCATGCTGGCTTCGCTCTCGTCCGACGCAGACACACCATGAATGAGTCGTTTCGACAACTTGGTGGTGTAGAATGTCTGGAAGACGTCCTTGTCCTCGATATACTTGAAGAGAATCATCTACGACGCATCGTTAATAGACAGGACAAAGACAAGTCAAACAGGGCTTACGACGCGGTTGAGAGCACCCTCGAGGTCTTCTTCCTCCGCCATCTTATTGTTCTTTCTCAACAGCATGTCTGCGTGCTTGGCGAGCAACTCTGGTGATTTCGTCGTCGATGTTCCCGTCGCGGCATTGCGGTTGACAAACTCCCTGCATGCCTTGTCGAGACTGGCAACGAATCCTGCTTCTCCCCTGAAGCTGCGTGTCACCGTCTCCGAATTCTTACGATGCACCTCCAACAACGCATCAACGTATGCTTTGGGATCCAGACCATCGGCACCTTCGGTACCCTCGCCGACCAACTTTGAAACAGCTGTCAACCCGGCCTTTTTGACGTGTTCCTCAAACTTCTTCCGTAGCGGCTCCAATCCCTCCGGAATCCGAGATAGTAGCGCATACATTCGTTGCAGGTCTTCGTCCTTATCGAAATCGAGTAGGTTTTGGAAACTCTCCCACATAAGCTCCGAGTGTTGTCGAATAAGGACGTGCTCGCATTTGCTGACGAGCTGTTTTCGAGTTTCTGTGTTCAGATAGCGGTCCACACGGTCCTCCTCCTCCCTGAGACGCTCTTCAGCCTTCTTCAGGTAGTCAGAGACGCTGCTCTCCGCAAGGAATGCTTCCGATTCCTGCTGATAGTACTTTTCGGTTGCCTCGAGGAAAGGTGTTTCTAGGTGCTCCTTGTAAACATCAAGGGAGGCTTTGTTGATATCGGTTTCGTCTAGACCCAGAGAGACGAAGGAATCGACGACTTTCTTGACGAGACCCTGATCGATAGTCTCTCCGTTCCGTTGACGTTCGATCAGTCGGAGAATGGCACCAGCCAGTTTTCCGTGCTTCTGCTGGACATGAATGAAGAAGTTGTTTTTCCATTGGACGAGCGCGAGCTGCACGACAATCATTAAAAATCATGCCTACATAGCGACGACATGGAGGAAGAAACAGGCGAATGACGC
Organism: Tylopilus cf. pallidocervicolor; assembly: GCA_038093935.1. Lineage (NCBI taxonomy): Eukaryota > Fungi > Basidiomycota > Agaricomycetes > Boletales > Boletaceae > Tylopilus > Tylopilus cf. pallidocervicolor. Next base: position 12,822 of record JBBPTE010000290.1, on the reverse strand, counting down.
ACTGTGTAAACAGGATACACTCCTTTTCGACCCTCGTCTCGTTCGCGTTTGACCCAGTGACGGTTGAGATAGGTGAACAATCGGTTGATATAATTTGCCCCTGTCGTGTACCTATCCCACTCGCCGGCATAATATCGTAAGAGGGCCTCGTCTTGTAGAGCGTCCGATTGCTGCAGTATCCCCATCAGGTCAGAGTGACTCGGAAGAAGGGGTGCCTCACCTCCTTGAGGCCCTTTAGATGTGCAACAAAGTATCGAATAAGGTTGTTATATAAATCAGAGCCCATTAAATTGGCCCCAGCTGGGTTGGCGTGGTCAGGTCGGACATCGTCGTTATCAGCGAGGGCATCTTCCCACTAATACCGTGGCAGAAGAGGGGCATAGAAGGTTACTCACTGCGGTTCCCGGCGCCTACGGTGCTATCGGGTGCGCCATGCATGCGCGACGATGTACAATAGTTGTAAGCTACAGTGTAGAGGCTCATGTATTTGGAGTACGAGACGCCGGTCTGGAGCTTGGTCATGATGTGGTCGACGCCCTCCTCGAGGAATGCCCACGTCGTCGCGAGGTCCGCAGACGCTGGAGGCATTGGATGGGGTGTGCTGGACGGTGTGGACGAGGACGAGGTGGCCATGGTGGTGGTCGTGTGGAGAGAGCAGCCAAGCAGGGCAGATCAGTAGCGGACGCTGAGGTGGCTTGCCGCAAAGGCGCGGTTGTGGCGCTGAACTCGTGTGCGATCCCCCATAAACAACATTCGGTACTGTATTCTACACCTTGACCCCCTTGTGTATGCATGCAATACCACCCCACAAGTCTGTCCATGCACCCGAGTCGTGATCTCCCTTGGTCGTGAACCCAGCATCCCTAATCATCCCCGCAAACTCGGGCTGAGAAGGGAATCTGCGTATCGATTCGACCAAGTACTGATACGAATCCCTATCACCCGCCAGGATGGTCCCTAGCAGGGGTATCACGGAAAACGAATATTGATCGTATAGTCTGCCAAGTATGAGAAGTGTCCATGCGAGATGACAATACACTCACGCGCTCAACAGGGGATTGCCCACTTTACTGAATTCGAGGCACGCAAAGGTGCCTCCTGGTTTGAGCACTCTGTACGCCTCCTCCAGGACAGCGGGGATGGACGTGCAGTTGCGGATACCGAACGCGATCGTGTACAGGTCGTACGAGTTGTCTTTGAACTGTGATGAGGGAAGCTCCTGTGCGTTGGCCTCATGGAACGACACCTGCGGTGCTTCACATCCCTCAGCAACGTCACGGGGTTGCGAGTGACTACTCACTGTTGTGGTACATTGTCTTTTTGAACCGCTTGAAACCCTCACCGAGCATTTGCGCGTTGATGTCCACAACTTCAACGGTGGTCTCTCTGTCGACATATTCTTCCCGTGCGTGATCGAGGATGCGGAGTGCAATGTCGCCCGTTCCTCCAGCGACGTCGATGCAACGAATGGGACCTCTACGACCGGGTCTCAAGGTGGAGACAAACGTGTCTTTCCACAGCCTGTGTACGCCCAGAGAAGAAGCATCATTCATGAGGTCGTACTTGGCTGCGACACTGTCGAAGACGTCTTTCACGAGGGACTCTTTGGTTTCTTCCGGGACAGTCCTGAAGCCGAATGAGGCGGTCCGACCAGGGTTTGGAGGTGCCTGGCCATGATTTTTCCGTACAAGGATTGGTGCGACGAGCCGCCTATTTGACCGTTTCGCGCAATGAGAAACCCGCCCGAGCATTGTGGATGGACAATGGAACCAAGTTGGCAGGTTCATGAAGCGGAGTTCCCACACCAGCCTGCTTTCCTCGACAGTAAGTAGGTCTCGTCAGTGCATGTAACCTTATCGCAGTTCTGTTCTACTTACCACCATCAGGAGATGACCCCAACGATCGGTTTATCATTATGGCTCGGTGTTACAGGTCGACTGGCGCTGAATGCAAAGTTTGGGGACCGCCCCAACAGCATTCCGATTTGCAGTTGGGGCACTTGGAATGCTGATCGTGCGCGCACGGACCTCTAGCCTTTGCACCGGGGGGCACATAAAAGAGGGACCCCCTCGATATCGCTCTCCCACCCCCACCTTGAATCTTACATACTCCACCTCGTTTGCACTTTCGTCCGTTTTTGCATGCACGTCCTACTACATCACTCTTTGGCCTCTGGGCACTGCTTCGATGTGGATGTTGGGCTAGTCCGCGAGATGGGCCCATTTAAGGGCAATGTACCATGCGACTCCAGCCATGGAAGACTTCCAACATGAATATCTCACCACGGTAAGCCAGTGCTACTGTGCATTTATGAGCACAATGACTGGCAATAACTTGGACTATGTATACTGATGTGTCTTCTCATCGTAATCAGACATGCATGGTGGATAGATGGCAAGCGCTGGAGGACATCTATGCCATCAATTCATGGCGTCTTTTCTTCATGGTAAGTCTTGATTCTTGTGTAAAGTCATTGTAGGATGATTGTTACTCTCATAACTTCCAGGAGCCTTTGGAATACATGAATGGTGGCTCCATAACATCCTGTTCACTCTTGGTGTCAGTCTAACCGAAGAATTCATATAGGATCACAGTAAGTAATGCCTGAATTCCTTGCCTGATGAAACTCTCACTTCCAATGCAGCATCATTTCAGTTCAGCATCTCATGTTGGCTGCTTCACTTAGAATTGCAACATGAATTGGTTCTTTCAGTGCCCACTAGCAGTGTCATGAATCACTTACAAAGGCAAGTTCAGCAAGGTGCTTGACCAAGTGTCCACGATCAACATGTGGTCCCTGCAGTCTGGAACTTGAGAGGCATGAGGGAGGAATCTGTATGTGGCTTGTGGTCAATTAGTGGATGCCATGTATGTCTGCCAGTGTAAGATCATTAAAAGTGAATTCGACGCAAAGTATTTTCCGCGTCATCTCGAACTTGGCGTCGATTAGAGGTGGGCGTGGATTCCGATGTCACGGTAGTGCATGTTAGGACGGTGGTCTCGCCAACTGACGCCTGTACGCTGGGTCGTGCCGAGTCACCGTGCTCGTCCCATTCATCGCCTTCGGTGACTAATAGACCGGCGGTTTGCTTCGACCAACGGCGTCGGTGGTGCTCGTCCTTTGCGATCTTTTTCCCCCTCGACCAATGTGTCTTGACGCACTTCTCCTTAACCTACGACTCCGACCTCGTCTCTGGCGATTGAACCACTGCGTGTACACATTGGTGCACAACAAACACATTTGGTTCGACACGCGAATCGCGTTCGCCTTATGTGCGCAACTCGTCGTTTCATCGAGGGGCGTTCCCTACCCTGTGCACGTCCCCGGTCGCTTTATGCCCCAGCCCTCCCGCGCTGAATACTATAGGGTCCGAGTGGTTACACCGTAGCCCACTCCATTCAACACAACGCGCCCCAATTCCTGCGGCATACCGTCTCTCGATGTTCTTGCAGACATCATCGCCACAGCGTCGTCCCGTTCGCTCACACTGTTCGTAACTCGTTGCCTTGGTCACGATCGATGTCGACTCGTCCAGTGATTTCGGGGCCGGTCATTTTTCCACTGTGCCCGCTGGGTACATGGTTGTTTGTGATGAATGACGGTGTCGTGATCCTCCTATGAAGCATTACCTCAGAGTACCAATACACCGGCTTGCCTGAGATGACTCAAAAGCGACATCTCCGTTTGGTGGCCGCAAAGTCTGCCGTTACGGGTGCTCCTGACTCGCTACCCTAGAGACCGGCGACGGGGAATCTAGATTGATCAGCTGAGTCTGATGCATCGTACTACCACTTTGGCTTCCGAAGGTCATTCCTTTTATGAAGCGTCTTCTTTCCTTTTGCCCCTCTGACATTTTGCAACTCATCAAACTTCTTTTTCGCATATCTCCGCGCTTCCGCGTCGTCGACGAGCTCGTCCACCAAAGTCCGTTTCCGATGTGCACGTGGAAGATTGTCGGTACTCGCGGTACCGAAAGGCGTGGTAGATGGCAGGATCGTCCCAATCTGACGGAAAAGGAAGGTAAGTCGAGCGAGAGAGGCGGACGAGCGATGCAAGCGCGCACCGCAAAGTGTTTTGGTAGGCCCTTGATACCCCTGCTCTCGCCATCGTCTTTTCGGTAGAATCGTTTGGGGTCTAGTTGGTTCCGTAGGCGGAGTGCTTCCACTTCACGGTGTAATCGGGGTAAATCTGCCTCCGCCGGTGCTGGGAGGTCAAACCAACCCGGACCGGCCGTTTTGTTTTTCAGCTATAACCAGGTTTGAGAGTCGTGTTGATTAGACAATAGATATGTCATACCGCTTTTCTCTGCTTCTTCGTCAGCTGTTTCCAACCTGCGTCAGGATCCTCAGGTGGTGCCGGCGCAGATGCCGAAGCGGATGCGGACTCTGCTTGTGCAACGTCTGGATCGCGTACCGACGTCGGTGCTTGGTGACGGGCCTTGCCAAACTCAAAGTACGGCGGTGGGAGCACACCAGGATTGAGCAGCGGCAGTGGTCTACACCCCATCCTGAGTCAGATACGCCAGGAAGCATGGCACCTCAGACGTACTGTTCCTCCTTTTCCTTGTCGCCAATCTGGATCACGTCTTGCTCTCCAAACCCGTCCGTCTCTTTCTCTTCCTGCAGCATTTTTATTCTCTGGGCCTCCTCGCGTACGTTTCGTCTCGCAATGTCGAGTAATGACTGGAGATATTCCGGCGTGATCTCTTCCTCCACATCTGAATCGGCAGACGTGCTCATGGTGGATGCAAGCGATCAAATGGTTTACGTAATCAGCCCTTTCCTTTGCTCGACAATGCCTCGCCGCCGTGTCGACGAGGACACGGTGTTTGGACTGCAAGACCTCGAATCCGACGCGGATGACAACGACGATGAAGCCGAGCACCAAGACGAAGAAGTCTTTGCGTTGCAGGGAATCTCGTCAGACGAGGACGAGGACGACGCCGAACACGCGTACGACGAGCAAGGGCGTGATGGCATGGAGGTCGACTCGGACGACGACGCGGTGCCTTCCAGGTCCAAGTCCAAAAAGACCAAGAACTCGTCCTCGAAAAAGAACACATCCGATTCGGACGGGGAAGTGGAGACATGGGGACGCAGCAAGGGCGCGTACTATTCTTCCAATGCCGCACAAATCGAGTCCGAAGACGAGGAGGCGAACGAGCTTGAGGAGCAGGAGGCACTCCGGCTGCAGGCCAAGGCGCGGGAGGGTATGTGTGACGAAGATTTCGGACTCGGAGATGTCGTGGAGGGTGACCTCGAACCGCCCGAGGCAATGTGCGCACGTTATCCTGTCGTGCGCAAAACTACTAAGCATTGAAATCTAGGGAACAGGAGGAATCGCTAAAGCTACCTCCGACAAAGGTCCCGCAGGACAAACAGTCCATCTTACGCACTCTCGAAAAAGAATGCCCCGAATCCCTAGCACTCGCGAGAGATTGGGACGACACAGCTCACAACCTTATGGAGGCAAAAGCCCGGGTCGAGGCGTAAGCTCTCCCCTTCCCTTGCATCCGTCCATCCCATCACCTTTTCCAGACTAAAGAGCTCCGAAACCGAAACTCTCGAATTTGGTCTGGAACACATGTACTATCGTGCGTATCTCCTATCTCCCGATGTTGTCGTTTGACATATTCAACCCCGCGTCTGAGCAGAAGCTCTGCTCACGTACGCCACAACGCTCGCCTTTTACCTCCATCTACGTGCCACGGAGAAATACGCGGCCCATCCTGAACTTCTCCGTCGACATCCTATCCTGCAGCGTCTTCTCACACTCAAAGAAGGTATCCACACGCTCGAGAACATTGGCGTCGGACGAGACGTCTCGGATGATGACGAGGACGGAGAAGACGAAGAAGACGACTCGACGGACGAAGACGTGGAAGACGGCGACCTCTGGTCGCTCATCAAGAAAAAGGGCCTCGAATCAGGCGAACTCGCCGAGCTCCTCGAAGACGCGGGCGTCACGATACCCAGCTCCAGCCCAAGTCCGCCGCCGCCCTCCTCCAAGAAATCCCGCCCTGCAAAAGAAGAACATGCCGAGAGTCGTCGGAAGAAGAAACGCAAGACCGCCGCGGCCACGCACGATTCCGATCAAGGGCCTCAGGGTCTTGTGTTCGATCTCGTCGAGCCCAAGTACGGCCGTACACCACGGAAAAACAAGATGACGAGTACCGTCGTTGACACGGTCGCCGCTGCAGACCCGTATGGCGAAGTGACCGCGCTGCAGCACCATGATTTGTCGGACAAACAGGCGCGGAAAAAGTCGCTTAGGTTTCACACGTCTCGCATTGAGTCGTCTTCGTCGCGCCGGACGAACGCACGTGCGAGTGCTATCGGCGGAGACGACGACATTCCATATAGAGAGCGCAAGAAGGAGCGAGAAGCGAGATTGGAGAAGGAGAGGGAAAGAAAAATGGAAAGGGGTCAGTTGGGTGCGGGAGGCGATGACCTTGACGATGTCGATCCAGAAGTAGGCAAGGAGCAAAAGAAACGCAAGAGAAAACGAGAACTGAGTGACGAGGATGCGGAGGATGACGTAGGTGGCACAGATGGTTACTATGACCTCGTGAAGAAGGCCACTGCAACAAAGAAGGCACGGAAAAAGGCCGAGTACGAGGCTGCGACAGTACGGTACGTTCCCCCGTGCATCTCTGTGGCCGTGGGCGGGAAACTTATCAACACATCTAGATCTGAGCTGGAGCCCGAGAATACCTCGGGCCCACGCTCTGTCACACGTGCAATTCTCAAAAACAAAGGTCTCACACCCCGTCGTTCCAAGACCGTCCGGAACCCTCGCGTGAAAAAACGTCAAAAATTCGAACAGGCAAAAAAGAAAGTGGCTTCACAGAAAGCTGTTTACAAGGGAGGTATCGGTG
>JBBPTE010000288.1:11237-21565 GCA_038093935.1 Tylopilus cf. pallidocervicolor | reverse complement strand
AAACAGTCGCCACTCCCTAAGGACCTCGCACTCCTTCTCGAAGCTTTCTTTATCCAGTCCGGCATACTCAACTCCCTTGCACGACCTGCAATGGACTATACAGGGAAGAACCTTGATGTCGTCGATTTTGGTGGTGAGGTGGACTACTCTGGGCATCAGTGGTTCCAGGAGCCTCCCCCGCGACCCGAGGTAAAGGATATCATCCCTCCATGCACCTGGCTGACTCTCCTCCAGCCCCAGCCGGTCGTTGAGCCATACATACCAAATAGTGAAGTTATTCAACAGAATGAAGCGCTTGATTTTGCGCTCAAGGCGGCGCCAAACGTGTTGTATGGGCGGTTTAAGCAATATGGCCAGGTTGGCGCTCCACGCTGCCATTTATCTGAGACTAATACACGCGACAGCTCGGCGTTCTTGCCTGGTGCTCCGAGTTTTCCGAAATGATCGATAACCTCAAAGAGCTTGGCTTCTCGGGCAACATGTTCGTAGCGACGCAAGTCCAAGCGTTACGGACGTGCGAAGAAATACTAAAATTGAAGCTCGACATCAAGATGCAAATCATTCTCATGTATCTCTCGTCACAGGTCGCCAGGCTGCGCCGTTTCCTAGATAGTGGCGGACGTCAATGGGATGATTATCCTGTCCCAGAGTTTCCCCTGGATTATCGTGCGTACTCGTCGTGATAACCGTTTGTGCGGACGCCGATATCACGATGTTTCGTCTCTTTCTGGTTGTAATACCCCTGTCTATGCTCCATTTATTACACCATGGTCAACCATGATGGCACGAATTTGCATATTTTGTATTATCATTCATGTACAAGCCTTGTACTTATAACAGATTGACCGTATTTTTTTTTCCGATGCATGAAGTGATTGCCATCCTAGGAGGCTTGGCAAACGAAACCCAAGTACTACCAGTGACTATTGCTCATTATGCTGTCGCTCTCGTTATTGTTTAGATTGGACGGTTACATGGTAGGGGTCCATCGTCCAGAGCAATAAGTACGAAAAAGAGAAAACAATAAAAAAAAACAAGCAACGCCCAAAGAAAACAACAGTAATACCGGAACGAAGGAAACGTTGACCGAGGTTGCGATAATTGGGATATCGTGAGTGTACGTGAATTCTAAGTGAATGTGGAACTAAAATGTTGCGATGCATCATGCAAACACAATTGAAGTGGGTATATCATGAGTGCGGCATGTTCGTGTATTTCCCCCAGTATTCTGAAGCGGACCCACTACTTCTATCTGCTGGGACTGGAAAATGGGCGGGTTGATAGCTCGATTCGCGCGGGGGAGCGGGTAGAGGGTTGGGGCGTGTCAGTAGATCCCCCGAGGAGTCCCTGGAAGGAAACGCGAACGAGTTAAGTGGCGAACGATATGTGGTATGATCCCTCGAAGATAAAGGGTGGTGAGGTTGCCCATATGGAGAGGTGGCAGCATAGATGATTGGTGGAGGAGCAGTCGGCATATTAGCATAAAACACGCTAGCTGGTATAGGGTGCGCCTGTAACGGTTGCACAACGTACGACGTGTGACTGGATCCGTGGGCGAAGCTTTGTATCGTAAAAGCATCTTTAGCCGTCTCGTTGTTAGCGGCTTTGGATCCCGTGCTGGAGGGTGAGGCGATCACGGTCTGCGGCTGACCTTGAACCATGCTCCTGCCCTTCCACAGTCGATCCATCTCCCAAGCTTCACGAGCCTTAAGAGCGTTCATATCAGCTGCCGAAGTCAACTCGGACGTTGGCCGAGCGGACATGGATGGCAGGCGATCGACACGTGCGACCGTCACAATTGGGCTTGGCCCGGAACGTGTGGTGGTCTTCGAGCTACCCTGGTAGATAGAATCTCGCGGCCGATCGTCGCTCTTACGAAGGCGCGGAGGTTCGTCCTGCAGCGTGAATATCAAAGGTTGAACTAGAGTCGGACGTGGCGCAGTATCAAGACTACGAGCCCGTCCTGGTCGGCCAGAGAGAGAGCCAGAGTCCGTTTTCTCGACCGATGGTGGTTTCATCTTTGTATGACTAGCAGTCCGACGTTGGTCTTCGTCTCCTTGTCGGGTAGTCTTCTCCCGCCTCCGCCTGCGTTCATGCTCTTCGTCCTTCCCCCGCTCCCTGTCTCTATCCCGCTCTCTCTCCCTGTCTCTGTCTCTGTCTCTGTCTCTGTCCCTTTCCCGCTCTCGTTCTCTTTCCCGCTCTCTTTCCATCTCGCGACCTCTCCCTCGCTCCTTCTCACGATCTCTGTCGCGCTCCCTCTCCCGAGGTGTTCTCGAAGGTGGCTTCTCGATCCTCTCTATCTTTTCCGCCTTCTCCCTCGTCCTTCGACGACGGGGAACTTCAGCCGAGTTAACAACCAACCATTGGTCACCCTCAGCTTGAAATGCCGCCTGTGATGATGTCGACACCTTATCCGAATGTGTCCTCACAAGCTTATAAGTCTCTGTTTTCCTGCTCGTCGAATTAGACTTGGTAAGCCGAACTTCACCGTCTACTAGCTGGTCATCAGCTTCCTTCGTAGGTGAAACTTGCTTAGGGGATATCACATCTTGAGATTGCCTATTGTCACCAGAACGGTCCGTTCTGACTCTCTCGAAAACGGGTAACTCGGGATGTGGCTCATCGGTATTATAAGGTGTAGGGGGATTGACGAGGACTGACGCCTTGGATAATGGAGAGTCATCGACAACAGGAAAGATCAGGTGAGGGGGAATAAGGTGCAGGGCCTCCTTGGTTGGTGACGGCGACGTTCTTGATGTTGTATCACTGATAGTATGTGCCGGTATAGACATTTGAGCCGGGGTACTGGTAGACAAGCGAAGTCCAGGAGGCGGTGACGAAGGAGGAATCGAGACAATCGGAACGGGAGCATGTGCCGTGGCTGTAAACGGCGACACATCGGGAAGGGTAACAGCAGGAACAGCGACGGAAATGGGGCTGAGTAGACCTGGAATTGGCGACGATCTTCCGGCTGAGGATGGCGCGAAAGCGGGTTTGACAGCCTCCTGCCATTCCACTGGCCGAAGGTGGTGTGCAGGTATGTCCTCGTGTGCAGGTTCGCTGGGACCTTCTGGCGGCAATGCGTTGTTTACCTTTACAGGGGTGGTACCCCCGGAACTTGGAGCGTCAGGGTTTGCGATCATCAATTTTCCCAGTGGTGAGAATGGCACATCATAGGAAATCGTTGAAGTACGATCGCTGTTAGCCCGTTCAATTTCTATTGATGGGCCTTTGTCGCCCTGAACGTCCATATCCAAGTCTATCCGTGGGGGAGGGATACGTTTAGACGGGTCTGAAGCCTTCTTTTCCGCCACCGGCTTCTCCGGAGATGATTGTCTCTGCGAGACAAACGAGCGACGCGATGACTGTTCGTCCACAGCCGAAAGCGCGAATCCACCGGAATTAATCTCGGACCATTCATTGACGGCTGTCACCGGATCTTGACCAGTCCTACGCAATATACTAAACTTTCTCACCAGTCGCCCAAGGACACTCTGCCGTTTGGCATGTTTTGACGATGAACGACTCGACAACGCTGCGGTGGAACCATTTGCAGAAATGGACATTGGGGAAAGAGTAGAATGACGTTTCGAACCGCCAAAATTGATGTGAAGGGCACCATTTGGGAGGGTCGACAATCGCTTTGGTAAGCTGGACGAAGAGTCTTCAATCGCGGACGCCTCTTGTCCCTCTAACGAATCTTTCTCATGTGTACCAAAGAGTCCGGCCAGTATGGGCTTGCGACGCTTGCTCAACTTACGCGTGACCTGAGTGGGCTCGGACGCTTGTAAATGGAGCGCCGAGGTTGACTGCGAGAGGGGTGAGGGAGTAACGGTCTTCCGACGGGCTTGACCCGCGTTCATACTGGATAAGCGGGACCGCGTACGTGGTATGCCCTGTGTGGTGTCGGTCAGTCCAGGGACAAGGTAGAGAGTGGTGGACTACCTCTGGAGAATCGATGGATACAGGACTGATAGTGCTACCCGCGTCATAAGGCGACTCATGATGCCAACGCGTGCCCCATGGATCACTGACGTCCATTAAATCGACGTTGTCCTGAGAGGTCTTGCGACTGCGTGGCTTATTGCTGGGATCGGGGATGCGCACTTGAGACGAGCTCGGTGTTGGCAAAGGAGTGCCAGTGGGTGAGCGACTGGGGCCAGGAAGCCGCGTTGAATCCTCGGAACGGTCCTGTATACTGTGTGCCGAAGCTGTCATGGGGGGAAAGGAGGGAGAGAAAACGGAGGGGGGGCGATTGAGGGATGAAGGAGGGAGTAAATGGTGGTTCTTGTACCAGCGAGGGCCGTTTGGATTGTGGAGAGGATACTTGATCCTGAAGGTGGAAATGTTGGCGGCAGCCATCTCGCTCTCCTTCTTGAACCAGGCCGGGAGTTCGGCGAGAGGATCTGGGATGATGGACGACGAAGGGTTTTCCTGGGAGGAGCAGGGCCCGTCGTCGTCGTCGTCGTCGTCGTCGTTTTGGTCCATTGAAGGCAGCGAATGCGAGGAGAGGTGCTTCACCGGAGTGGCAGTGGCAGTGGGCGATTCCGTTGGCTTCCTTGTGGATTTACTGTGCCATAACGATCTCGCAGAGCCGTTTTTTGAGCCTTTGCGAGACAGCCTCCGCGAGACTATAGCCTGTTCTGCCATCGATTTGTCGAGCGCATCCGGCGTGTGGACGCAAGTGGTTGTGGCTGGGTCCATTCACACCGCGCGCGACGTCGAGCACACCGGCACCGGGCATAGCTGTCGGCCCCAACCAACCCAAGTGCGGATCCAGCGCTGCCCAGTAAACGACTTGGAGATGGTTATCTTATCTCTTCCCAATCGCAGACACCCACCCGCTCCGTTTTTTCCCCCAATTTCATCTCTCCGTTTCACTCTCCATTTACCACCGCCCGTAAATGAGTGCCAGGATACTTGTGCTAGGAGGCGGAGGTAGAGAACATGCGTTGGCCTGGAAGCTCGCCCAGTCCCCGCTCGTAAACCGCGTTTATGTCTGCCCCGGAAATGGTGGAACCGCCAGCACACCAAAGACAGTGAATATAGAGTTACCCCTCGTGGCTCCCCACTATCACCAACTCGTCCAGTTCGCCGTTCAGAATGAGGTCAGTACCATGCGAATATATCTTCACCCGCTCCTAATATCCGCACAAGATCAATCTTGTCCTTCCCGGTCCAGAGGAACCACTGGTGCGAGGCATCCAGGCATGCTTCCGCAAAGGTTGGCCAGTGATCTTTGCACCCGAACATGTTGCTCACCCAAACATGCAAGTTGGCATCCCCACTTTTGGTCCAACCGACTTGGCCGCAAGAATGGAAGGAAGCAAAGCATTTTCCAAGGAATTCATGCTACGTCACAAAATCCCAACAGCCACCTTCCGTACATTCTCGTCTTCTCAGGTCGACGAAGCAATTGAACATGTCCGCACCTGTGGCTACCGAGTTGTGCTCAAAGCCAGCGGTCTCGCAGCCGGTAAAGGTGTCCTCATCCCGGAATCTACCGATGAAGCAATAGAAGGTCTGCGACAAATCATGGTAGCCAACGTATTTGGTGCTGCAGGTCCGCCATATCGTTTATGTACCCCAAACTTCACGGTAATCACACCATATCCCCTAGGAAACGAAGTCGTGATCGAGGAACTGCTCGAGGGTCCCGAGATATCCGTCCTTGCATTCTCGGATGGTTACACAATTGCACCCCTTCCCCCTGCCCAAGACCACAAACGAGTTGGCGAAGGCGATACGGGATTGAATACAGGTGGTATGGGTGCATATGCCCCAGCTCCGGTCGCAACCCCTGCGATCATGGATCGCATCATGCGTGAAACCCTTCGTCCGACTATCGATGGCATGAGGAAAGAAGGTCTGCTTGCGTTGTCCCTGCCTTCATGAAACAGAGCGTTCACCATGACCAAGGTTTCCCGTTTGTTGGTCTACTCTTTGTCGGATTTATGCTTACCGAAAGTGGACCAAAAGTCCTTGAGTACAATGTCCGGTTTGGTGACCCAGAGACTGAGGCTCTCATACTTCTACTCAGCGATAACGTTGACCTCGCGGAAGTACTCCTCGTACGTCGTTTGGTTCAAGAAGACGATAGCACTGACCAGTTTTTGGACCAGATAGGCCTGTGCAGAGCATCGGCTCGACTCGGTACAAATAACCAACCGACAGGGTTTCGCGGTCTCTGTCGTGTTGATTTCAGGTGGTTATCCTGGTGAATACTCGAAAGGCAAACGCATTGAAATCGGGGATGTGTCATCGGGTATGCATTGCCACATCAACGCTGCATAGCACTCATAGGCTACTGCAGATGTTGTTATCTTCCATTGCGGCACCTCATCGAACGGAGATGAACTCATTACGACAGGTGGCCGCGTCTTGGCCGTGTCGGCTGTCGCGCCATCATTACAAGAAGCACTTTCCTCTGTGTACACCGCGATTGACAAGATCTCGTTTGAAGGCATGGTGTATCGCCACGACATAGCTCATAGGCGAGTGGGATTTTATTTCTGATCCGCGATATTCATGTCTGTACTAGAGCATTGACAGGTACCAACACGGTGGTTAAAGGCCTCACTTACGAGCAGGCTGGTGTATCAGTAGACGCGGGGAACTCACTTGTGGATGCCATCAAGCCCTTTGTGCGTGCGACCAAACGTGCCGGTGCAGATACAGAGCTAGGCGGCTTCGGGGGCATCTTTGACCTGAAAGCGGTTGGATATAAAGACCCATTGTTAGTTAGCGGAACAGATGGGGTCGGCACCAAGCTTCGCATCGCCATCGAAACTGGTGTCCACAATCTGGCAGGTAAGCCCTGTGGTCTAATCTCTCAAACTCGTCTTGCGACTCGACATCTCAGGCATCGACCTGGTGGCTATGTCCGTCAATGATTTGTTGGTGCAAGGTGCTGAGCCATTATATTTCTTGGACTATTATGGCTGCAGTAAACTTGATGTTACTGTTGCGACTAGTGTCATCAAGGGCATCGCAGATGGATGTCAACAAGCTGGATGTGCCCTCATCGGGGGCGAGACTGCCGAAATGCCAAGCATGTACATGAACGGTAGGAATTATTTATTTGCTAGAATTTTCTCCGATGATTAGCTGGTCTCTCACTCAGGTGACTATGATCTCGCGGGTTTCGCTGTTGGTGTCGTCGAGAGGGAATTGGTCCTCCCTCGTGACGTCGTCGAAGGAGACGTTTTACTCGGTATCGCCTCCTCCGGATTGCACTCCAACGGGTTCTCTCTTGTCCGAAAGATTGTCTCCCTCTCAGGTCTAAACTATTCTTCTCCTTGTCCTTGGGATGCAACTCGAACACTCGGTCGAAGCCTCCTTGAACCCACCCGTATCTACATCAAACAAGTTCTGCCGATTGCACAGAAGGGTTTTATTAAAGCCATGTCCCACATAACAGGTGGTGGTTTCATCGAGAACATTCCCAGAGTTCTCCCAAGAGGGTTGGGTTGCTACGTGGACGCGTCCACCTGGCAACTACCAGAAGTATTTCGGTACGTGATGAAGGAAGGTAGGGTCGCACCATTGGAAATGGCGCGCACCTTTAACATGGGTATTGGCTTCGTGGTCATTGTTGCCAAAGACAAGCGCGAAAGCGTTTTAAACGCCTTGCGCACGAATGATCCCCGGGCTCCCGTGTATGAAATAGGACGGGTGATTGGCACGGGCGGAGTGGAAATTCGGGAATTGGAGCATTGGACATGACATCCAACTCTCTGCTATAAGAACTGCATAGAAACGATGTCTATCCTTACTCTCACGGGACGAAACTTCAGTAGTGATATGCTATGCGAAGACAGTTCGATGATGGGGGAGTGTCACAGTAGTCGATAATAGATGTAAGTAGTATGTGTACCGGTCAGAATGAGACAAACAGGGTCAGATGGCGGATAGAAACCTCTAGAAGTGATCACCAAGAATGAAAAAAAAAGTGCATAAGAAATAACCGTACTTTTGTGCAGAAGAACAATTTTGACAGCAATAAATAAAGCTGTGGTTGGCACCACGAAACCAAGTCCAAGCAAAAAAAGATGGGGTGATATATATATGAACAATATAAACATTCTCTTCACGCAGAAACAGAAACTTCCTTCGCAGATTCGGGGGCCCCAGTTGCAGCAGCAGCAAAAGAGATGGGTAATTTGGTCGAGACATTGCCTGTCACACTGTTAGCTTGTTGAGTGGCATTTGCCTCGGTCGATTTGTGATCCTGACAAGATTATTAATAGGACGGTCCCATGAACTGGCAATACCTACGGCTTGAATTTTCACTTGACGTTCCTCCGGTGAGACACTACGAGTACTAGGATCCTTGGTGCCATCTTTGCGGGCAGGAGGCGGCGCTTGCAGTACTTGAGCGGCAGTGGGACCCGCTAATCCATTGGTCACAGGGGCTCCACTCACGGAACTCCTTGAGGATGCAGTCGTAGATCCACCAAGCACAGGAAATTCATCAGCGTTCGGGACTCGCTGTTGTTTGACAAAGGGCTTCTTTTCTGCGCGTGGCCCATTGGACTTGAAGCCTTTTGAGCGACTCCCTGGGTCTGTGGACTGCGAACGACTTGAGTTGGTTGTACCATTTGTTCCACGCCGTGGCTGAACATCCTAAAGACAATAAGGTAAATTCAGAACATATGCAACGCGACACAGAGAATGAAGTTGGTCACTCACATCTCGTACACTCATGGCAGTAAAATTTTCTTCGATCGTGCTAATATCATTTGCGCCGTCTCTGGCACGCGACCCTCGAGTACCTGACTGAGGTTGTGCAGGCGTATCGGAAATGACATGAGGAAAACGGCAGTCGTCGCCGTTCCTACACCTACCAGCGGGGTAGAACAGGCACGCAGGTTTCCGATTTCCGCCATAAGAGCCTCTCCGCATGCTACCTCTGCGATTATGATTCATACCTTGTCGGAAGGCGGTAGAAGAGCCAAAGTTTTCTCCCTGAGGAACTACCGGGGACTTGGGTCCACCATTAACCTCGGGGTACGGTGAGTGTGCGTGTAGGCCGGGAGGATATGGTGAGGATTCCTGATGCATTGCGAATGGTGGAGCGGATACAGGTCCATTTGGGTACATGGACTGCGGAGACTGAGGGCCAGGAGTAGTCGCAGGCTGCTGGGGTGGGGGGAGTGTGGGAATGGAAAGAGGTAGAGGGACATGCGCAGCTTGAGGATAAGATGGCGAAGCTGGAGACATTAGCCCATAAGGTACCTGCACCGGCGTTTGTACGGGAGAAAGGGCGTCAGAGGTAGATCGTGCGTGAACCAAGGGAGGATGGGATGGGGTATGAACTGGTGGTAGCGGGGGTGGGGATACCGTGTTCATGAGGGGTGGAACAGGTGCAGGTGGATGAAAGGAAGGGGGTGGTGGATAATAGCTTTGAGTGTACTGCTGCTGAGCCATGGGGTCATAAGGGGTTTGATATTGAGCAGG
The DNA here is from genome assembly GCA_038093935.1 of Tylopilus cf. pallidocervicolor. Classification (NCBI taxonomy): domain Eukaryota; kingdom Fungi; phylum Basidiomycota; class Agaricomycetes; order Boletales; family Boletaceae; genus Tylopilus; species Tylopilus cf. pallidocervicolor. The sequence continues at coordinate 12,106 of JBBPTE010000288.1, read as the reverse complement.
GGCAGGAGGAGGACCGGAGTAGAAAGGGCCCTGGGGGTGAGCAAAGAGACACGAAGAACCATAGCGACAGGCAGGATAGTACCTGCAAGGAATGAATCTGGCTACATCTGGTGGAGGAAGATTTCCGTATGCACCATTCTCACCGAGTGGCACTGGAGAGGGCTGATAGTATGCGGGTGAGCCATCAGGGAGAGAAGGTACCGGAGTAATGGATGGATAATAGCCATAAGGAGGGATGTGGACAGGATAGAATCGCTTAGACGGGTCGACATGAGGATCCTGTGGATAGGAATGGTCCTGAGGGGGCAAGCCTTTTAGCGAGGCATTTTTGAGTAACTGTATGATCTCGGGGTTTGTTGTGTAAGTGTCCGGGGAGCCATGAGTGAATGCGAAAGAGGGATCGGCTCCTAATGGAAAGAACGACGAGATCGATTAATCACACGCGACACGATCAGGGATCGAATGCCAACCTTTGTCAAGCAGCACCCTCACTACATCAAGATGGCCACTCTTTACTGCTTCCTGGAGAGGCGTGGCACCGGTGTGGTCTATAAGGAAATGGAACTTTAAAACACAACGAGGCCGAAACGAGGTAGAGAGATATACCTTTGATCTCGATATCGGCAGGAGATGCATTGTGGAGCACGGCTAGGAGGGAGTCGATGTTTCCCTCAGAGGCAGCGTTCCAGAGTGGGGAAACCATTTCGCGGCAGAATGGGGATGGTAGTAGATAGAAAGCAAGAGAGAAAGGGACACGAACAGGGAAATGGGAAAAAAAGGTCTGACTGAGAAAAACGCGGAGAGAAACACGGGCGTATGGTCAGTCAGTCTCCCTTGGACTGTCGGACTTCGGGAGCGACTGCACGAAA
>JBBPTE010000283.1:0-24410 GCA_038093935.1 Tylopilus cf. pallidocervicolor | reverse complement strand
ATACAACTGATGTGTGTGATATCTCATCATATTCTGTTAGATCCCACCATTTTTTGGTCTCATCCTATATGATCAGATATCAACTGATCATTATGACTCTAGCTAGCCACATTTGCCTTGGAAGAAATATCGGAACTCTACAATTCTGACAAGCGCAGACAGTGGGGAGGAGGACTTGGTTAGAAACGTACCAAGTAGTCTGTGTGTGACGAAGGAAGTGGTGTTGGTTGGAGGATAGCTTTTAAGCTAGTAGAGTGTATAGCTGGTAGAGAAGCTGTATAGCTTAGAAGCTAGCAGGCGATAGAACAGGTTCAAGAACTGTTAGTATTAAGAGGCGACGAGGTTGGTCTTATATACTACAGGGATTGTTTGTCCTTATTTAGGACATCTACTACATATAGTAATAGAAAGGAAGTCCATAGAATACTATGGAAGGTCATATGACTGGATGACGAAGAATGAGTCATCCGCAGTCAGATAACAAGTATATCAGCGAATGGCAATAAAGGAGCTTATCTATGACGTCATGTCTGACAAATCATGTAAGCGTAATAAGGCACCACGATTACTCATCTGGGCCTAGACCATCATGGTATGAATCAAGATAAGATAAGATAATACCTGAAACCATGATGTCTCAACAAGAAAAGCTAGGAAAGTGGTATGTCCAAAAAAAACCTTTTGAAGCAACCTAAAACCTTCGAGTGATGTCGGGGACTTCGGTCGCCTTGTAGGACTTGGACTAGGGTGAGAGTGTAGTGGTGGTACTGCTGAACACTAGGTTTCAGGGAATATACCAGGAGAACTAGACTGAGGACTCAGCCTCGCTAGCCTCTGGTTTATATATTGACGGTATGTGGCTATGCTACTACCAGAGTGGTGTGTCTAAGGTGAGTCTGTATGTCTAGACTAGCCAATAGTGTATCGAGCTCAGGACACGTCAGCGCCTGAGTAAGCATGTGAGTTATGCTGACAGAGCCATGACTGCAGAGTGACTAAGTGTGCACTGCCAACCCAATGAGGCAGCACGGTAATTAAATAAGAAGGAGTGGAGATTAAATAGAAGCGCACAGCCTGGCTGTGGCAGAATGGAAGAGAAGCCATCAAGGCTGTGAAGCAGAAATGAAAAGGTGGCTGAGATCTCCATATCCTTGATCTGAGATCTGGATTGGGTGAGAGTCCCTATGCCAGACGGAACCTAGTGATCCCGAGTCCCGGTGGTATGAGGCTGTGGGTCCTACCGTGCACTCTTGTGCCAGGTCTGCGAAGTGAAGATAAGATAAGATGCGTCTGTGTTCACGAGAAAAGAAGAAAGGAAAAATAATGCTAAGTCCGTGTTGCATTGTAGTCTGTTTGCAACACTACCCCCCTTCTATGGATCGACTTCCAGGTGATTGAACGGTACTTTCTGGGGAAAGTGGATCTCGTTTATGGGGTCGTGGGTAGGTTTGAATAAGAATAGAAAGTCGGCAGGGTCGATGGAAAGGGATTGGGGGGCGGCGGGGTGGGATCTATGAAATTCGGCAATTGATGCCTTTGCATGTGTAAGGTTCCCCACGGGTTCCCACATCCTATTAGTTTCATCGTAGCCCTTCTAGTGGATTAAATATTCTAATCGTCATCCCTTGTAGCGCGAATCGACGATGAAGTCGACTTCCCACTTGTTATCTCTGTCTTCCATGACTAGCACGGGTCCTGGTCAGATTGCGTTTTGGCCATCTAGGCATTCTTGGTAAGGTTTGATCTGGGAGATGTTGATCGTGGGGTGTATGCGCATAGTGCAGGGTAGTCATAACATTACTGCATTGGGTCCGGCCAATGCCGTGATGGTGTATGGGCCTAGCCACCTTTCGGTTAGTTTCTTGCTAGCCCTTGTTAATTTAAGGTTCGCTGTGCTAAGCCAGACTTGCTGGCTGACAGTATAAGCCGGTGCCTTGGACCGGTGTCTATCTGCTTGACGTTTCATGCGTTCCTGCGCATGGACGATGTTCTGTTTCACCTCGGCAAGAAGCATGAGGAAGGCATCAGCAGCAGGTGCTTTGCTTTGTGTGGCTGATGGGGTAGAGGGTCCTGCCCGAACAGGGTAAGGGTGTGTCACCTCAAAGGGTGATTGTTTCGTGGTGGAGTGCTTCTTGTTGTTGATGGAGAACTGAGCGATTGAAAGCCAGTCAGGCCAATCGCTTTGTTGGTCAAAGCAATAAATACGTAAGAACTTGCCAACTTCCTTGTTAACAATCTCGGATTGTCCATCGGTCTGCAGATGGAAGGAAGTGGATAATTTAGTTTCTATACCGAGCCTGCGGTTGACTTCTTTCATGACTTCAGATGCAAATTGGGGTCCACAGTCTGAAGTGATGGATTTAGGGAGGCCATGGTGTTTCCACACATGGTCCATAAATAGCTTGGCAGTTTCTATGGTGGAGATCGCCTTGGTGCAAGGGATCAGTTCTACTTCTTTGCTAAATCGGTCTACCACCGTCAAGATGGTGTCGTAACCCTGGAAGAGGGGAAGGTCGGTGATAAAATCAGTGGTAATATGTTCCCAGGGTCCATCAGGGACCGGTAGCGGTTGAAGGAGCCCACTAGGGGCCTGATTCGTACCCTTGTGCCTTTGGCATGCATTGCACCTGGCGATGTACTCCTTGACCATCAAGGTCATACCTGGCCACCAATAGCTGCATTGCAGCAACTCTAAAGTTTTGTTGTGGCCCGGGTGTCCAGCAACCGGGGAGTCGTGGCATGTTTGGATGACTTGCATCTGTAATAAGTTAGAGTTTGGGACATATAGTTGGCCATTGGGGTCGGATAGACAGCCATCTCGTTCTTCTTTTACGTTGTATCTTTTCGCGAGTTCTTGTATATCTCTTTTGGATATTTTGCATGTTTCTAGGAATATTTTATGATGTAAGGATACCCCTTCATCGGTGATCGAGATCATAGTTGATCTAACCATCTCCAGGGAGATAATGCAAACCTGCCAAACTACTATTTGTTCGGAGGGGATAACGGTTACCCCTTTATTGTCATCTTCTATTCCTATTGCATGATCCTCTTGTCTAGAGAGGGCGTCAGCTTTTGCCATGGAAGCTCCTGGCTTGTGTACCCATATGGCATTGAATCTAGATAAATATTGCGCCCAGCATGCTTGTCTCCTGTTAAGGTCTTGTCTTGTTATGAACCATTGGAGATTTGCATGATCATTCCAGATTTCGAAGGGTTGTCTAGACCCTTCCAGGTAGTGGTGCCATTGCTCTAGTGCTTGGATTACCCCCAACATTTCTTTGTCTGCGATAGGGTAATTCCATTCCTGGTTGGTCATCGAATGGCTGGAATAGGCAACTGGATGCCACTTTTCGTCTTTTAGTATTGAGAGCACTGCTCCTGTCACATAGTCCGAGGAGTCACTTTCTAGGTGGAATTGGCAGTCTATATTGGGGTATGCCAGGACTGGTGTGGTGGTGAAGCGGTGTTTGAGCATGTCGAATGCTTCTTGTTGGGCTTTTTCCCATAGGAAAGGGGTGTCCTTTGTTAGATCGTTGAGTGGTCTAGCCACTTTTGAATAGTCTTTGATAAACCTTCGGTAGAAGTTTGTCAAGCCCATGAAAGAGCGGACTCCACAGAGGTTCTTTGGGATGGGCCACTCTAGGATTGCTTTCACCTTTTCATTGTCCATTTTAATTCTGTCTTTTCCTACTATCATGCCTAGGAAGTCTACTTCGGTGGCATGGAAAGTGCATTTCTCGGGTTTGACAAATAAATCGTTTTCTTCGAGCCTGCAAAGAACTTCGAGCACTATTTGGTCGTGCTCGGCTTGATTGTCAGTTTTGGTGAAGATCATTAGATCGTCTATGTAGACGATTACCACATCGTCCATATCAGCAAAGATTTCATTCATCATTGCCTGGAAGGTAGCCAGGGAATTGCATAATCCAAAGTACATCACTAGGGATTCAAATGCGCCTTTAAAACAGACAAAAGCGGCTTTCCACTCGTCTCCTTCCTTGATTCGGACATTGTTGTATCCCCACTGAAGATCCATTTTTGTGAATAATTTAGCCCCATTTAGCTTATCTACTAGTTGTGAAATGAGGGGAAGTGGATAGTTGTTTTTGACGGTGTGTTCATTTAGGTATCTGTAATCTTGTACCATGTGTTTCTTGCCGTCTTTCTTTGGAACAAAGAACATTGGCAAGGTTTGAGGCGACTTAGAGGGCTGTATGTACCCCTTTGCTAGTTGATCGTCAAGGAATGCCTTAACCTCTTCTTGTTCCGTTACCGACAAGGGGATGAGTCATCCCTTCTTCGGTGTGAAAGATTCTTTTAATTATATTGCATGGTCCCATGGTTTTCTCATGGGCATTCTTTTAGATTCCTTTTTCGAGAACCATCCATAGTATTTTTGGTATTCCTTGGGAACCAGTTCCTCAAGGGTTTTCTCTTTAGGTTTCTCCATTTGCACTTCTAGTGCTCTAATCATGGCCTGTACTTGATACTGCAGGTCTTCCTCTTCCTTTTCCAGGATGCAGAGAAAGACTGGCTTATCCTGTAAGTGGTGGCAGTGGCGTGGACATCTTGTCATTTTTACAGTTCCTTTGGTCCAATCTATTTCTGGGTTGTGTCTTTTTAACCATTCATATCCTAGGATGAATGCGTTTTTCCCTAGATTGGTTACTTCAGCTGTAACTTTTTCGTAATGTCCTTGATATTCCATGACCAGTTCCACTGCATGGGTAATACTTCCTGCGGAGTTCTTTGTACCATCCACGTTATACACGGGGATGTTGTGTCGGAGTTTAAATAGAGGAAGATTAGTGCGTTGCGCCCAGGCTCGGTCTATGAATATGGCATTTGCACCACTGTCTAGCAGTGCCTCGGTTTTAATGTATTTTCCTTCAGACTGCTGGTCGAAGGGTGCGATACAGATTTGTAGGAGGATCTCACAATCCTGATGGATCATGCGAATGAAGATGTCGTCAAGAGGAAAATCTTTGTTTGCTACATGCGGGGAGGTAGAAGGGGAATTAAGCACCGGTTTATTGTCCTGGCTGGGCTTCTCAGAAGACCCCCTTGATAGCTGAGTTGAATCAGATAAGTTAGCGGAAACTCGTATAGTAGGAGAAAATTGTTCAGAGGCGTCACTATCGGAAGTGTCTGGCTCTGTACATTCGTCGATAGTCAGAAGAGAGAAATGATTTGAAATGGATATTTTTTGTGAATTTTCATGTATGTATTTTGAAGAAAAGGACGGAGGAGGAAAGGAAATTGTCTGTTTATATGCACTGGTGCCTGTTCCAGTCCTGATCTGGTTCAGGCACTCTCTTTTCCCTTTTTGGCTGCCAGAGCCTCATAGTCGCGGAACCAGGCCTGTGCATTTTTGAAGTCAAGGCCCTGGATCGATGCCATGAAATCTCGTTGTTTGCTCTTATCCTCTCTAGGAGGTGGGGCGGCGTTGGAGTTCGTGTGGCTTCTTGGCATTGCACGCACATTTTCTCGTGGGGTGAGTTTTTCGTCTTCCCAGGACATTGCTCCTTCATCGGCGGAGCAAGCTTGGCATGTTGGTGCTAATTTGCACCCTTTTCTGTGTCTTTTGTCGGTCCTGATAGTGAACTGACATTCGGGGCAGTGGGGGTATTTTGGTTCTTTACATTCGTGGAAAAGATGCCCTGTCTTCCCACAGTTGTAACACAAGGGGCCGCTTCTTGCGGCATCTATATCCATCGCACTGGGGTCCCTCCCTTTGCTTTGGAATCTTGTTGTGGCGGACGTTGTTCCTTTTGTGATTAATCGTAATAAGTCCACCTGTTCTCCTTGTTCTCTCAGGTGGGCAATAAAAACGTCGAGGAAAGTGGGGTAGCCGTTAGTCATCATGTAGCATGTTGTGATTTTCAGGTCGGCGGCTTTAAAGAGGAGGTCAATGCACTGTTTTTCTGACAGTTGTGCTATTAGTTGGTGCATCTGGAACTTTGTTAGAAAGGAGGCCATGTCCGAGTTCCCTTGTTTTAATCCTAGGAGTTGTTGTTTATGCCATTCTTTGTTGTTGGTGGGACGGAAATGGAGAGCAAGGTCTCTCTCCAGTTCTTGCCACATGGGCCATCCGTGTGTGGCAACAGCTCCTACGATGGACCTGGCTAGAATCCCTGCTTGTCCTCCTTTTAGCTGTCTGATCACGGCCCGGACTCCAGCTTCTCCTGCCAAGGCCACCAGGTTTTCTTCTTTCCACATGGTGACCTTGGCCCACTATTTGTCGAACTTTCATCCCCTTGTTCCGTCGTATTCTCCTGGGTTGGGGACTACCTTAAAGAATTTTGGCACAGCGGGGACTCCTGGTATGGCAGGTACTGGTCCTCCTTGAACTTGAGCTTGGAACACAGCCAGCACATTCTGTTGGTTTGTGAGCAACTGTTGTTGCTGGGCTAGTAAATTTGTTGCAGCATTGAGCTGTGCTTGCATGTTGTTAAAGGCTTGAAGTTGGGCTTCAAGCCATCCTTGTACGTTTGCGCCGAATTGTGCTTGTTTTTGGTTACCGTCATTAATGAATGCGGTGATTGCTTCTTGTTATAGAATGGTATGACTTCTGGTTTGAATACGATACTTTAATTCCTTCGCCCCCAGAGTATCAGTCTTTACGGAGAGAAGACGCTCTGGCCTTTGGTATCATCTCTATGGGACAACTCATAGAGGAAACCCTTTATGCTTTCATGGATGCCCCAATTATTCCCATTATGCTAGGAGATCGCACTCAATCTCCTTGGTAGTCATAGAACAGCCTTCTCTTCATTTCCGCTACATAGCCTTGCCTCAAGGCTTTACATCTAACTTCTTTGCCTCGAGGAGAACTCATGTCATTCTCATTTCCGCCCTTGACTCGTTCCGCAACAGAGCATAGCACAACATGAGGTAGCCTCATGCCTTGGTCCGTGCTCGGATTGCCCTAGTATATAAGATAACGTCTGCTACTTGTAACAGTAGCTAGTTCTATGCAATCATACCAAGTTACAAGCGAGCTAGTGAAAGACTCTAACGAAGAACCAGCACAAGCACAAAGAAAAGCAAAATTTACTAAAGAAATATCAAAAGCCTTTGTGGTAGCTTGGCTTAACGTTAACAAAAGAACTAGCTATCTTCACTCCCAAGCATTGACTTGAGGAGATCCACCTATTGTCAAAATTTTCTCCTGAAAATCCAAATTCTCTGCCCATTTCACCACTCCCTCTCCGTCCTCCCCTGAACAAGATCCCGTCACCCCATCACCTTGCTTCATCCCCGAACTTCCACCCAAAGAAGGAGAACCAAGGGTAGTAATAAGATCTGCTTCCCCAACTCCCTCTGAGAAAGAAAGGATCAACTGAGAATACGAAGAATCATACAGGTGGAGACAACGACAGGAACAAGAAAGAGCAGCCTACCCTGAACCACCGTACTCTCCAGAAAGAACCTTGGAGGTTAAAATCGCTGAAAAAGGGAAGCAAAGAGAACGAGAACCGGAACCCCAAAATTCTGGATACCTGATCCTATCGGAACTCTACGATTCCGACAAGTGCAGACAGAGTGGAGGAACACCTGGTAAGAAATGTACCAGGTAAACTTGTATGTGACAAAGGAAGTTTGTTGTGTGTGAGGATAACTGAAAGCTAGAGCATAGAGTGTAGAGCTTTAGGATGAAGCAGAAGCTTAGAGCTGAGCAGGTAGAAGAACAGATAGAAGAGCTGTTATTCATAAGAGGCGACAGTGTTGGTCTTATATACTAACAGTAATGTTTGTCCCTGTTTGGGACCTATACTACGTATAGTAGTGGGAAAGAAATCCATGGAATGCCATGGAAGGTTATGTGACAGGATGACGAAGAATGAGTCATCCGCAGTCAGATAACAAGTATATCAGCGAATGGCAATAAAGGAGCTTATCTATGATGTCATGTCTGACAAATCATTTAAGCATAATAAGGCACCACGATTAGCTCATCTGGGCCTAGAATATCATGGTATGAAGATAAGATAAGATACCTGAAACCATGATATCTCAACACTCCTCCTCGCTTCTTGAATTGTCAGATTTCAAGAGTTGAGAGGTGTTTGCACCTTAAGCCATGATTGACCTGAGTTTCAACTGTCCTCTCGAGTCCTCTTTTAGGTCTTGGAAAGCAAATGAGATGGAAGGTTTGTGAGAAGGAGAGCTTTTCTTCCTCGTTCGAACTTTATCCTGTCCAAGTTTTTCATAAAAATGTCCACCAGTTGTTTATCTGTGGGGACGTAGAAGACTTGAACTTCTTTATGTTCAATGGCTTCTCTGATGTAGTGGTCGTCCTTGCGTATATGCTTAGTGCGACCTTCTTGGACGGGGTTCTCAGCTATGAATATTGCTCCCTGATTGTCAATGCAAAGAGGGATCGGAGCGAGTTGATATCCAAAATCTTCAAAGAGATTTCGGATCCATTGAAGTTGAATTGCAACTTCCGTCATTCCGCAATATTCTGCTTCTGTGGAGGATAAGCGAACTCTTCTCTGTCTCCGTGAAAGCCATGAAGTGATGCCATTTGCGAGGTATATTGCATATCCTGTAGTTGATCTAGAGGTAGCAATGTCACCAGCCCAATCTGTATCGCTATAAGCGATGAGTCCATTCTCTTTTCCTTTTGAGGAATATGAGATGCAGAGGTTCTTTGTTGTACAAAGATATTGAAGGATATACTTTGCTCTCTGCAGATGTTCCTCAGTAGGATTTGCTGAGAATTGTGACATCTTTATAACGGCAAATGCAATATCTGGGCGTGTACCAAGCATGAGATACATCAGGCTTCCAATGATGGATCTGTATTGCTTGAGCAGTGCAGTGGAGGCAGTTCCTTCCTTTCTTGGTGTAGAATTGTATCCTGTAGGTAATGGTGTTGGACGGCCTTTTGCGTTTTCCATGCCAAAACATTTAAGGATCTTCTCAGTATATTTATACTGGTCCAGCGTGATCATCTTTTTGGTGCGATCTCTGGTGATCTGAATACCAAGGTATTCCTTTGCTTCTCCAAGGTCTCTTGATTCCCAACGCTTCATGAAGTCTTGTTTATGTTGCATGAGGAGTCCCTTGTTACTACCAGTAAAAAGTGAATCATCAACATAAATCAAAATAATGATGACTTCTCCGTTGATAAACTTGTAATAAGTTCCTGGATCGGCGTAGGATCTTTTGAATCCCATTTCCAGGAGTGAGTTATGCAGAGCAATATTCCATCGCAGTGCAGCCTGCTTTAAGCCGTATATGGCCTTCAACAATAAGCAAACCCAGGTTTCTTTTCCTTTGACTTCATATCCTTCGGGTTGTTTCATGTACAGTTCTTCCTCAAGATCACCATACAAGAAAGCGGTCTTCACATCTAGTGCTTCGATTTCCCAATCGTTCAAAGCGGCTAGAGCTGTGAGTTGTCATAGGGTTTCAAACCTTGCGACCAGTGAGAAGGTATCTGAATAGTCAATCCCAAAGGCTTGTGTGAATCCTTGAGCAACGAGGCATGCTTTATAGCGTCCATCGCTCTTTTTGGTAAAACACCATCTATTCTTGATGGGTTTCCGATCCTTCGGTGAAGGTACCAGTTTCCAAACCTTGTGTTCATTGAGTGACTTTATTTCATCGTCACAAGTGGCTTTCCATTTGGATTGCTCTTCCAATGGTTGCTTTTTTAGGTCTTTGTAGACATTAGGTATGCCTGAAGCAATAGCAGCTGCTGTCATATGAGTGCGTATCCAGGACTGTGAATACATCTATCCTAGATTCTCTTCTTCATTCGTAGATTGTGTAATGAATTCTTCATCAGGGTCTGATGGAAGTGGAAGAACTCTGGAATATGGATTTTCCTGTTGTTCTCGAAGAACTTCAGTCAGTGGTCTGTTTCCATATACATTGTCTGGAATGATCCGCTGAACAGGAATCTGTGAAGATCTCCTAACCCATATTTGAGGTATCCTGATTCGTGGTGAACCTTGATGATATCTGGGAGTCATTTCTCTCTCATGTCATTCATCACATGGATGTTCCTCAAACTGTCGGTCTTTAGGATCTGGATTGGTTCTTTTTTCAAGTATTGATGGAGAATCTGTATGATATGAAGGAGGTGGTTCTGTGGATTTTCAAGGTGTGGATGGTCTTGTATAGTCCATAGGTGTATGTGGATAAGTTTCATCCATAGGAGTATGTGATCTTGTGGGGATATGATGATAAAGTGTGGGATCATCATCACTGTCATCATCTCCTCCTCAATCCAATCCATCATGGAGTGGTTGATAACCGCCATTCTGTCCATGTGGCAGTGGAAACTGTTGATTGGGATGTACCGGCACCTGTATGTCGATGTACCTTGACGGTTGATCAGACCTTGGTTCATCTTCTTTATAAGGATCGAAGGATTCATCAAGTTCTTCTTCGGGTGGAAGTCTAGGTTCGTCTCTTCCTTTCTTCAAACAAAACGGGAAGACTGATTCATCGAAAACAGCTGTGGTTGAGTCAAAGACACGTCGATGAGAGGTACTCCAAAAGCGATATCCTTTGGAATCCGGTGGATAGCTGATGAAGACCATCTCTTCGGCTCGTGGTTGAAGCTTGTTGCGTTCCACTTCAGGAAGGTGAACATAGGCTAAAGATCCAAAGATCCTGAGATGAGATCCAGAAGGTTTTTCTCCTAGAAATATCTCATATGGGGTCTTCCAATTATGATGGCGCATGGGTTGACGATTATAGATGTGGAGTGCTGTTTGCACTGCATCTTGCCAAAAGATATTTGGCATACAGGTGTGATGTCTCATTGCATTTGCTTTTTCAAGCAAAGTACAATTGAACCTCTCTGCATGACCATTCTGTTGAGGGATATGAGGGATGGATGTCTGATGACTTATACCATGTTCTGTGAAGAACGATTGCATCTGATGTCCGATGTATTTCCCCCCTCAATCTGAACAGACACAGGTTAGTGTGGATCCTGTTACAGATTTGCACCATTTGGTCATAAAGGCAAATTGCCGTGGGACATCATCTTTAGTTCACATGAAATGAGTGCGAAACCTGAATAATCATCAATAAATGTAAGAATATATCTCTTGCGTTCTTGAGATTCTATGGGTAAAGGACCCATTATGTCAGAATGTATGAGTGCTAGAGGTTTGGATGCGCGTGTGGAAGAATCTTGAAAAGATATCTGAGCCATTTTGCCCATAGAACATCCTTTACAAGGTGTAGGATCTGGACAAGCTTTGTTTAAAGCTTCAGGTATGCCTTTGAGATGCTGATGAGCATGTCTCAATGCATTGTTCGAGGTGTGTCCAAGACGTTCGTGCCATAATTGATGAAGTTTTCCTTTTTCAAGGGCGAATAAACCTGCAGAGGGTAGAATCTGTGATGACTGCATCCAATGCAAGTTTGATCCCGATACCAAGGCAGTGGCCTGTAGTACTGTGGAACCCTCTTGTTCGAAGAATTGCGAGTATTCTTTGGTTATCTCATAGCGTAATCCCATAGCTGTAAGTGCAGGCACGGATAAGATCCGGTGTCTTGCTGAAGGTACATACCACACTCCGTTAAGTGTGATAGATGACTTGTTTCCCTGTTTCGGTTGGATGATTACTTTTCCAGGACCATGCATGGCAACCTTGGCTCCGTTTGCAACTGTGGCATAGGTTTCATGGTCACCGATTTGCATGAAATCGTCCAGAAAAGGGGTAAGGTGGTTCGTCGCACCACTATCAATCAACCAACCATCTGATCTGATGTCTTTGGAAAGCTTCCCATTAGTCACGACCATATAAGCATGAAAAGCATTATATTGGTCATATTCGAGCGTATTAGGACATGGGTCAAAGTACTGCTCATCAGGGTTTGATTGCTTGGAGGCAATCAATAAAGCATATTCTCTAAGCTCTTTTTCCTGAGCTTGAGAAAGTCCCTTTTTCTCCTGATGGTTGTCCGGTACAGTCTCGAAGTGTGACATACTTGATGCTAATCCTCCGATTGTAAACTTCACCTTCTTCACTTTCTTCTTCTTTTCCTGTTTGATAGGAGACTCCATCTCATTGCCCTCGGGTATGGTTTCCAACGAGGCAGGTTCAAAAGGGATTGATACGAGAAGCGAGTGAATTGAGGGTAGAAGGTCCAGGTCCATCCCATCCCGGTTCTGCATGTGTGGACGCAATATCCATGCCATCATCTTCGAATTCCATCTGGTAATCTTCTAGGTGATCCATGAAACAAAGGGTTGGATCAAGATATTCTCCTTCGACATATGGTATGTCTTCATATGACGTGGCTCCTTCAAATTGGTTTACCACTCCTTCAAACTCATTAGAGGCTTTTTGTTTGCCTTTAGCGTTCTGTCTCTGTCTGGCATTTTTCTCGTTCTTATTAGAACGGTTCTGCTTCTTTTTGGGAGAAACTCCCTCATGAGAGGCAGATGTGCCTGGTTGAGATGGGTGAGAATATGTCCTTTGTGGTTGTTGCTTTTGTTTAGGCAGTTCAGATTGGGATTGCCCTTGAGGCTGTTTCCCTTTCTGATTCCTCTTCCAATTGTTGTTGGAAGGGGGTCCACGCTTTATCACATTAGCATATGAACAAGGTTCAGTCTCCATATTGGATATTCTGTGAGACAAAGGTCTCGTGCTAGAACGGTAGTTGAGTTTGTTGATGATTCTAGTTTGGATTGTGTCCAAATTAAAATCGGCAGGAGGAGTTGTTTGTACCAGAGTTGATGAAAACTGATACCAAGAGTCTGGTAATCTTGTTAACATCATCATAGTGCGTAAGTCTTCAGGTAGCTGTAGACCTGCTGCATTCATCTGATGGTACAGGGTAACAATTTGAGCTATATCCTCGAGAGCATGTTTCTCGCGGATGTGGAGTCGTGTAAGTCGATGAAATAGGAGAAATCTTCCTGAGATTCCAGTGGGTGCAAAAAGGTTTTGCAAGTTATCCCAGAGATCAGCTGCTAGTGAGGTCGGATCGTTGGAATTAGTGTATTCAAAGTTGACATAAGTCTGGAGGTGGTCATCCATCATCATTCCTATGAATGATACCGCTCTCATATCTACAGCAACCCATTTGCAAGATTTGTCAGTTGGGAGTCAGTGTTCAGCAACACCAGCTGCTGCAGGAACATGTGTGGCAAGAGGTCGCCAAGTGAGGGTGCGGTTGATGATGGGATATACACTAACTCCTTGTAGGGCTTGAACCATATGGGTTCACCATAAAGAGTAGTTGGATGCTCCAGTGAGGATGGGGATGCAGGACTGGAAGGTGGATTTGATCTTAAATTCGGTGTTGGTGGGAAGAGCCATTATTTATGACTAGAATCCAAAGAAATCAGTCAGTGCATTGTTAAATGCATATGAAACAAGAAAACAAGATTGTTCAAGATCAAGTGATCGTTGAACGTTAGTCAGCAAGGCATTAGATTCTATCTTTTCACTGTGCTCCAATTCCAACTCAGATTCCTCCTTGTTTGATGGTGTCAATGGTTGCTCAAATTCTATGGGCAAACCATATTTCTTGTTTTTCCATTTGAGACTCCTTCTATGTCTGCCTTTTTTTTCGTTATCCATTAAGACCCATTTAAGGCATCTCATACTCTTGGGACTGAGTGATAAGAGTGGTTTTTCTCTGAACTTATTAGGTTCAGGTTTATAGAAGGCGTAAAACTCATGTAGATCGAACGGAGCAACAAAATGTGGATTGCGCCATTTGGTATCATACATGAAACCTTCTACAATAAACCATTCTAAATCAGTACTCAAGAAGGGATAATGAAAGATATCAGTAGGTGGAAAATAAGCAAACATTTCAAGAAAGTCATAGGGTTCTTGAGAAGGATCATCGTCTGTATATGGAAGGAAGGAAAAGGGTGGAGTAGGCCATCTAGAAGGAATCGGCTGTGTGAGGAACCTAAGTTTGACCTTGAAGTCTCCTTCTTTCTTCGCCTTTGACTTGAGCTCGGCGAGGCTGTCTTTTGTGAGGCAAGCCTTCAGCCGTTCGTAGTGCTGTCCAAATAACTTCTGGATCATCGGAGGAGCAGAGGAGCTGTCGAAGTGAATGAGAATAGAAAGGATTGAAGGTCCTATGGTTCTGTCTGTGAGCCTTGTCCACTATTCTATTATAGTTCTGAAGCGTAGGTACTTGGAACTTATTGTTGGTGTTCTCCGGGTATAATGGATCTGTGATATCTAGAGACTTCAGGAATTTTCTATTGAAGTCGTTGGGAGAGAAGTGTGATCGACGAATTATCTCCCATCCTACGTTGTGAGCCAGCACATCTGGGGTCTTCTGTCCTCGAGGAGTTTGGAAAGGTATTCCTGCTCCAGTGTAGGCAGAATATAGGCTTTCGCCTCGGTAGATCATGCTGTTAACATCCTCTCGGGCATTAGAATTCTCACCAGTTTGGATGGTAATCAGCCAAATCAGCCGATTTGAGATAGAGGCTTTGTCGTCGTTGAGATATGGTCCTCCTGCAGCTCGTGCATATGGAGACCATTCTTTCCAGTCGTCCAAAAGAACATGATTCATCAGATTGTAGTCTTCATGGATATTCCTGTCTCTAAAATAAACAGTCCTAGAAAATTCCCCATATCGTCCCTCAGGTCCTTCTTCCGGTAAAACGATCTTCATAGGATTGCGCTTGATAAATGCATGGCAGTCCGCATATTCGTCGCATCTATAACTCCATAAGTTCTCTCCTAAGGCTGGTAGCCTAGGGTTGATGACATTTGCATCATTGAACATTGGTCCATAGCCATCATCTAAGTCGTTAGGGTCAACCTCATTGAGATTGAGCTCATTGAGATGTGCGGCGAGATTGGCCATTGGTGGGAGTATCGGATGGAGTGTTGTGCAGAGTGTGAGGAAGATCAGTGTCAGGAAGGATAGGATAATCACAGATAAACTCTTCAAAAGCTCGTAGATCGATTTCTGATATCTGTCCAAAGCGTAAAGGTTCAGATATGACCCAAGCTGGTTCCTCTAGATTGGGGATAGTTGGGTATCGACCTTGTAAGATAGGGCAATGGATGAGAATGGGAGTGTATCGATGAAGAGCTATGTTGTCAAAGCTAGATCGTCGTATGACCTTAGCGTCATCATGTATGTGAACTTCTCCAAGTTCAAGAGGTTTTCCGCAGATGTAGCAGGGGATTTCAAAGGGAACACCTGGAGGTACAACGTGTGTATCCGGTGGTGGGTACCATTCCGGATGAAAAGTGGATAGATAGAGTGGGAAGGGGTTGTATGGAGCGCGAAGGGTGATCTGATCTTCTTCGCCTAAATGCCTATGAGGTCTGACTGATGTCAGTGCCTCACCGATTGGTTCTACCAAAAGAGCCAAGCAGTAGTGGTTAGCACCTATGTTCCTCCTAACACACCAGTGAAAGGAGAAACACTCGTTATACAAACAGTTCAGTGACCAAATAGTAAGCATTAAAAAGGGCAACGCAATAGTCATAGACCATGTTGGTCTGACCAAAGCGATGAAGATAGAGATCAGTATGCCGGCAAGAGCAAAGAACAAGGGCACCATGTCACAGGGACAAGTGTGCGTTGGATAGATTTGTCCGGTATACTCTTAGATGTAATCCAATGATGTCACAGGGCTCATAACCTATCGGAACTCTATGATTCCGACAAGCGCAGACAGAGTGGAGGAACACCTGGTAAGAAATGTACCAGGTAAACTTGTATGTGACAAAGGAAGTTTGTTGTGTGTGAGGATAACTGAAAGCTAGAGCATAGAGTGTAGAGCTTTAGGATGAAGCAGAAGCTTAGAGCTGAGCAGGTAGAAGAACAGATAGAAGAGCTGTTATTCATAAGAGGCGACAGTGTTGGTCTTATATACTAACAGTAATGTTTGTCCCTGTTTGGGACCTATACTACGTATAGTAGTGGGAAAGAAATCCATGGAATGCCATGGAAGGTCATGTGACAGGATGACGAAGAATGAGTCATCCGCAGTCAGATAACAAGTATATCAGCGAATGGCAATAAAGGAGCTTATCTATGATGTCATGTCTGACAAATCATGTAAGCATAATAAGGCACCACGATTAGCTCATCTGGGCCCAGAATATCATGGTATGAAGATAAGATAAGATACCTGAAACCATGATATCTCAACAGATCCAACCCCCAACCCTTTCAGAGAAACAGACGATATGGGAGACAAACCTGTAGAGCTCAAAGCCGGCTTACCGGAAGACTTCACCAGACAAGCTGAAGATGCTATGAGATGGATACTGGCAATGGAAGGGTACTTCGCTATGAACAGGAGGATATATACCGAAGATGGACAAAAAATAATCATCGCCTTAAACAAAATGTCCAAAGGAAGAGGAAAATACTTTGCGGAAGCGTTCTATTTAGAACACCAAGACCTACCCGACTACACATGGGCAGAATTCAAAAAGAACTTTTTAGCAACCTTCTACCCCTACGATGTCCAACAGGAAGCAAGAGAAACCTTAGAGACCCTCAAGCAGAACCTAAAAGATGAAGAAAGCAGATTCAAGAATTACATATATGCATTCCAATTAGTCTTCGCCAAATCAGGAAGGAAAGCAGACGATGCAGCAGTTGTAGACCAATTCGCCAAGGGGCTAGACCCGGAGTTAGCAACAATGGTTCTCTCCCAAAAAGAAATCCCCACTACCCTTACAGAATGGGTAGAACAAGCAAGCAAGTTCCACATACAACAAAGAAGAATCAGAAGCATCCTAGGGAAAGGAAAGAAAACTAGACCATACTGGACAGACCACTCCACGTCTAGAAAAGATCCTAACGCTATGGACATAGACGTGGTCCGCCTATCCCCCATAGAAAAGGCAGACCACATCAAAAGAAATCTATGTTTCATATGCCACAAAGAAGGATGCAGTACCAGGAACCACAAAGGAAATAGGGGAAGAGGAGGATATAGAGGAAGAGGAAGGGGAGGAACACACCAACACATAAGGGCGGTAAACACACCAGGACCCTCGAACCCCCCATTATATGTTCAAAAAGAAAGGAACGAAGTAACCCAGTATCTGGATGGACTTAAAGGAAAGAACGTCAATCAAGAAGAAGTATTAAGGGTACTCAAGACATGCTTTGATGAAGAAACAATAGAAAAAGAAGAAGAAACCCACAAAGTCGCAGCAGTAAGGGTCGAAGAAGACCAAAATGAGGATTTTTAATGCAGAGGGATGCCACAATGTCTACCCCTCCTAGAGTAAGGACAATTAACAATGTAACAACTCAACAAATCCAAATCCCTGTCATATTGTCCAAAAACTCCAAAAGTGTTGAAACAGTGGCCCTGATTGACAGTGGAGCCACAGGAAACTTCATAGACTGCAGCTTAGCCAAGAAACAAGGATATCCGCTGAAGGAACTTGATCAACACCTCAAAGCACAAAACGTCAATGGAACAAGTAATCAAGGAGGCACAATAAGATACAAAACCAAAATTCAGATGACTATTGGAGAAAATACATCCACACAAGAATTCCTTGTTCTTAACTGTGGAACAGAAAATGTCATCTTAGGAATGCCCTGGTTACAAAGAGAAAACCCCTCCATCAATTGGAAAGAGGGAAGGATCACTATGAATAAACAACCAGAAGAAATCGAAGAACAAAGATACCTCATCAGATATCTGGGGATCGACCCAGAAGAAAAAACTCTTCATCAATGGAACAAACGATATGACCCACACTACGAACTAAACTACAAAATCACTATCGTGACACAAGCAGCACAGCAAAGCTCAAAAAAAGAATCAACCATCCCTGAAGAATTCAAGAAATTCAAAAAGGTATTTGAAGAACCACCAAAAGGAGAACTTCCCCCAGAAAGACCCTTTGACCACGAAATAAAACTAAAAGAAGGATTCATTCCCTGAGTAGCCAAAGTCTATCCATTAAACCCAAAGGAACAAGAAGCCTGCAAAGACTTCATCAAAACCAACCTTGAAGAAGGAAAGATCATTCCGTCAAAATCCCCACAAGCATCACCATTTTTCTTCGTAGCAAAAAAGGATGGTACCCTTCGACCCTGTCAAGACTACAGATATGTCAACGCACACACCATAAAAAACGCCTACTCTCTACCTTTAATCTCTGAACTGATCAACAAACTAAAGAACGCCAAGTACTTCACCAAGTTTGACATCAGATGGGGATACAACAACATCAGAATCAAACCCAAAGACAGATGGAAAGCTGCATTTATCACCCCAGAAGGATTATTCGAACCAACAGTAATGTTCTTCGGGCAATGCAATTCTCCAGCAACCTTTCAGGCGTTTATGAACCATATCTTTGCTGATTACCTAGCACAGGGATGGCTAATCATCTACATGGACGACATGATGATAGCATCAGATGAACTACCCATCCACCACGAACGAACAAGAAAAGTATTACAAAGATTATCTGACCATGGACTGTATCTCAAACCTGCAAAATGTGCCTTCGATGTGCAAGAAATAGAATATCTAGGAATGATCATATCCCCAGGACAAATAAAAATGGACCCCACAAAACTAAAAGCCATCAAAGAATGGAAACCACCCACATTAGTAAAAGGCACCCGATCGTTTATCGGATTCTGCAACTACTACAGGAAATTCATTCCAAACTTCTCGTTTATCACCAAACCACTACACAAATTAACTAAGAAAGGAACAAGTTGAAACTGGACCACAGAATGCCAACAAGCATTTGAAGCCCTAAAACAAGCATTCATGCAATACCCAGTATTAACAATGCCAGATGTACAAAAACCCTTCACAGTAATGACAGACGCCTCTCTAACAGCAACGGGAGGAATACTAATGCAGGAAAATAACAATGGAGAACTACACCCATGCGCCTACCTATCAAAAACACTAACAGATGCAGAACGAAACTATGACATATACAATAGAGAATTACTTGCAGTAATTCACACATTGGAAGAATGGCGACACTACTTACAAGGAACAAATTTCCCTGTAACAATCCTTACCGATCATAAAAACCTCACATACTTCAAAGAGCCAAGAAAGCTTTCCCGACGACAAGCATGATGGCAACTCTTTCTTCAAGACTTCGATCTTATCTTCATCCATACCCCAGGGACAAAGATGGCACCTGTGGACACCCTATCCCAAAAAGACGAAGTAGACACAACAAAAGATAATCAAGCCATCACCCTATTACCAAACCACTTATTCATTAGAAAACTAGACCTAGAACTGGCAGAAAAAATAGCAACCTCTTCGAAGAAAGATCCTCTAGTCCTCAAAGCACTGCAAGCAATCCAAGAAGAAATATCCTTGTTCAAAAGAGCAACACCCGCAGATTGGAGTTACTCCAACGACCAACTCTTTTACAAAAAACGATTATACATACCCCCCGACCTTCGACGACCACTACTTAAGGAACTCCACTCCTCCCCCATTGGAGGGCACGAGGGAGTCCTTAGAACTATCGCTCGCACCCAAAGAGATTACTGGTGGCCAGGAATGACCTCATTCATCAGGAAATACGTTACTGGCTGCGCAATCTGCCAAGCCTATAAAACGAACACTCACTCTAGCATACCAGCCCTATCCCCGATTCAATCTAAGGCAACCCGCCCATTCCAGCAAATCTCTATTGACCTAATCACCGACCTACCGATTAGTGATGGTGCCGACTCAATATTGGTCGTGGTCGACCATGGCCTTACAAAGGGGGTAATTTTCCTAAAAACCAACAAAACGGCATCCGCAGCCGACATAGCAACCCTCTTCTTCAAACACGTATTCCCCCACTTTGGACTACATGACTCTTGTATATCGGACTGAGGGCCACAATTCGCCTCAGCATTCGCTCAAGAACTATCTCGCATACTGAAATATGACCTAAAACTGTCCACCGCATTCCATCCGCAAACTGATGGAGAAACAGAAAGAGTAAACCAGGAACTAGAAACCTACTTAAGGATATTCTGCAGGAAAGACATATCAAAATGGGCCAAACTTCTTCCAATCGCCAAATTCTC
Source organism: Tylopilus cf. pallidocervicolor (assembly GCA_038093935.1). Taxonomy (NCBI): domain Eukaryota; kingdom Fungi; phylum Basidiomycota; class Agaricomycetes; order Boletales; family Boletaceae; genus Tylopilus; species Tylopilus cf. pallidocervicolor. Next base: position 4,394 of record JBBPTE010000283.1, on the reverse strand, counting down.
TCACAATTCTGCTGTACATTCATCCACCGGACAAACCCCATTTTACCTCATGTACGGATATGAACCAAGGAGTTACCCAAAGATCGGAAAAACATTCATCCCACACTTGGAAAACAGACTAAAGGAAATAGAAGAAGCACGAAAAGAAGTGTTGGCAGCACATGAAATCACACAAAGAATAATGAAAGAAAGAATAAAGTCCAACTTCAAACCATGGAAAATTGGAGAAAAAGTATGGTTGGAAGGAAGAAACCTCAAGACACATTACGAATCTAGAAAATTCGCACCAAAATGAGAGGGACCATTCGAAATCACACAGGTCCTCTCTCCTATCACATACAGACTAAAGCTACCGAAACAGTGGAAAATTCACGACATATTCCATGCTTCACTATTATTCCCATACAAACAAACTCAGGAACATGGCCCTAGCTTCGCCAAACCGCCACCAATAATGATTAAAGGGGAAGAGGAATTCGAAGTTGAGAAAATTATCTCACACCAAGGGAGTGGAAATCGGAGACAGTACCTGGTGGCTTGGAAGGATTACGCCACATCAGAAAATATGTGGGAACCGGAATGGAATCTAACCAATGCACAGACCATTCTCAAAGCATATAAAATCCAACACAACCTGAACTGAGAAAACCCATTAGCCTCACCCAGTCAATAAACAAAACATGTCTTCTACTCTCACCCCCACCATTCTCAACAAAAAACTCCCCATCCAAGTCCAACGCCTCCCAGCAGACGCCCAAAGGATGTTATATGGAGTAGTCATCGGCAACGCAGTCGCCTGCTATGCCATGGAACGCGACCCATGGTACACCAAAAACCACCGCCTCATTGAAGGCATAGAATTATACCACACCTTTAAAACATTATCACTCACCCATAACCTATGTTGCCCCCAAGGACTCCCCGCCCCCTACGATAACGCCATGACTTGCACGCTAGCCAACGCCAAACGACAGGTCTTGGATCTTCTCCACAATAATGGATTCTTTGGAGTAATCAACAATTTATTCCCCGAAATCCTATCCCCATTCCTCCTCCCCATCCTTGCCTCACTCTCTGCAGGAGAATGCGACGATTACTTCCGGGAAACTGGATTCTTCGATGAAGACTTCAACAAGGCCATGAGAAGGCAGTGGAGGAACCGTGACAGTGGAGAAAGGATCCCAATTAGGGAAAGAGAAGAAGGGGAGGTTGACGAAGGAGAAACCACCACTGTGGTTAACAGTTCCAGAGAAGGTACCCCACTCTCATTCTGTAGCTCCCCACCTCCCCAAGTCACCAGGAGGACTGAACCACTCCGAGGCCATCCACAAAGATGCCAGCAAGAAAACACAAGGGCCCTATCCCCAGACTCCTTCATCGCCTCCGCTATTAGAGGAAGATGAGCACAACCATATGTCTACCAGACGAACCCTCAGCGAACTCCAACACCTGATAGGGAATACCATCCCCGGACACCCTCTCCACCTTACACACGACCTCTTCCCCCTCCACCTAGACGTGCTACCGCTCCCGCCCAACTTCTTGCTATCGATGACCTGGGAGCAACAACGAGTACATAACGATTTGGTCTGATTGAAAAGCATTGTTTTACCTGCAACCGGCCGGGCCATTTCTGGGTTGAATGCCTGCATTACACATGCCCTCACTGCAAAAAGAGTGCTCCAGGCCACCCTCAAAAATTCTGTTCTGAAGTACAATGTCCCGTCTGCAATTCGCTGGGCCACTCTAGAATCGAATGCCCCTTACATTGGGCTAGGTACGATTCCGACGAAGATCTGGAGGTACATGTGTGGAACGAGGGCGACCATTCCGACGAAGGAGGAGTCGACCTCCAGGAGAGGGATGCAGGGGAAGATAACTGAAGCAGTGCTTCAGTTCTACGGGGGGGTAATGTTATAGAATGGTACGACTTCTGGTTCGAATACGATACTTTAATTCCTTCGCCCCCAGAGTATCAGTCTTTACGGAGAGAAGACGCTCTGGCCTTTGGTATCATCTCTATGGGACAACTCATAGAGGAAATCCTTTACGCTTTCGTGGATGCCCCAATTATTCCCATTATGCTAGGAGATCGCACTCAATCTCCTTGGTAGTCATAGAACAGCCTTCTCTTCATTTCCGCTACATAGCCTTGCCTCAAGGCTTTACGTCTAACTTCTTTGCCTCGAGGAGAACTCATGTCATTCTCATTTCCGCCCTTGACTCGTTCCGCAACAGAGCATAGCCCAACATGAGGTAGCCTCATGCCTTGGTCTGTGCTCGGATTGCCCTAGTATATAAGATAACGTCTGCTACTTGTAACAGTAGCTAGTTCTATGCAATCATACCAAGTTACAAGCGAGCTAGTGAAAGACTCTAATGAAGAACCAGCACAAGCATGAAGAAAAGCAAAATTTACTAAAGAAACATCAAAATTTACTAAAGAAACATCAAAAGCCTTCGTGGTAGCTTGGCTTAACGTTAACACTTCTTGGAGTTGTTGGGGAAGTGCATTCTGGGCCATTTCGTAAAGCAAAAAAAAGATATATTTAGAAAAACTTTTTGTAATCAACCTGCGGTTGATCCCATAACCTCTTTATACTATTGGGGACGTGATATCCCGGTACTCCTCCAAAGCCTATATGGTAGGCTTTTCTTTTGTATACGTGGCGTTGTCTTTTCCTAGGCCCAGGTGGGGGAGGCGAAGGACTGGGCGATAAGGGGGTGAGCGGTGAAAGTGGTTCCTCAGGAGAAGGAGATCTGCTCCTCTTGGTGGCACAGTCTGGGAAGGTGGTGTGGCATTCTTCGGAGGAATAACAGAGGCAGGGTGGGCTCTCTTCTTGTTTGGGGGAGGGGCTGCAGCTCTCGTAAATCTCTTCTTCCTCTAACTCGTCGAAGAGTTCGGGAAAGTTCTCTCTTATAAGTGACGGTGGGCCAGGGTGAAGGAAAGGTGGTGGTGACCCTTCTGGTGAGAAATCATTGGGGTCGATTGACGGTTCTCTCTCTGCTGTGAGTTGGCATTCTAGCTCTCGCTCTAAGCTGTCACGGATGTCCAACGACGTTCGTTCTAATGGGCGCTCGTTCTCTTGAGCCCCTTCTGAATGCTCTGAAAATTCTCTCGATGGCTCTCCACATCCTATTCCTAATGCCTCTCCTGCTACCGGGGGTTCTTCTACTACATTAATGGATTGAGCTATGAGGGTGGCGATACGGAGGGCATACTCCTCAAACTCCTTGGCTGTAGAGAACAAGGACCTGTGGAAGCTGATCGGCACTTATGTCTGCTTGATGGTTAGTAACTGTACTCAATCTGTTACGTTTGTATATGAAACAACGCACTCGTGGGAATGCGAAGGCGAGGGAAGTGATGGTTAGTCTAGTTCTAATGAAGCAACCTAAAACCTTCGAGTGATGTCGGGGACTTCGGTCGCCTTGTAGGACTTGGACTAGGGTGAGAGTGTAGTGGTGGTACTGCTGAATACTAGGTTTCAGGGAATATACCAGGAGAACTAGACTGAGGACTCAGCCTCACTAGCCTCTGGTTTATATATTGACAGTATGTGGCTATGCTACTACCAGAGTGGCATGTCTAAGGTGAGTCCGTATGTCTAGACTAGCCAATAGTGTATCGAGCTCAGGACGCGTCAGTGCCTGAGTAAGCGTGTGAGTTATGCTGACAGAGCCATGACTGCAGAGTGACTAAGTGTGCACTGCCAACCCAATGAGGCAGCGCGGTAATTAAATAAGAAGGAGTGGAGATTAAATAGAAGCGCACAGCCTGGCTGTGGCAGAATGGAAGAGAAGCCATCAAGGCTGTGAAGCAGAAATGAAAAGGTGGCTGAGATATCCATATCCTAGATTTGAGATCCGGATTGGGCGAGAGTCCCTGTGCCAGATGGAACCTAGTGATCCCGAGTCCCAGTGGTATGAGGCTGCGGGTCCTACTGTGCACTCTTGTGCCGGGTCTGCGAAGTGAAGATAAGATAAGATGCATCTGTGTTCGCGAGAAAAGAAGAAAGGAAAAATAACGCTAAGTCTGTGTTGTGTTGTAGTCCGTTTGCAACACCTTTCCACCTGAATATGATCCAAACAAATATTCAATGAAAGTGCATTTGACAAAAGTGGCATTCAACAAAAGTGTGTCCAACAAAAGTGATGAGACTGGTGCAGAATGTAAGTGACAAGGGTAGTGTTGCAGCAGAAGCAGCAAGAGGAGAGTGACAATAAGAGCAGCAAGGAGAGTGGCACTAGTAGACAGTCCCAGATAACACATCCTTGTTCCATCCATTCTAGTGTGTTCTGTTAGGTTTGTTAATACAACCAGCAGATGAAATGCTCACCAGTTCTCCAGCTTCCTTATTGTATGCCTTAAAGAATTTTCTAAGTAAGTGAAT
>JBBPTE010000282.1:14302-24493 GCA_038093935.1 Tylopilus cf. pallidocervicolor | reverse complement strand
ACATCCAGTAAATTTTGTGAGTTCGCTGGACGTCTTTCATTCCAAGTATGATAATTGCGGGGCTGGGGTCACGATTACTCTTAGGTCGCTCTAGATCTTGGATTTATACTTGGCTTCTACCAGAACCAGCAAGCTGGTCGTCGTTGTCCGTGTAACCCGCGCCGCTAACGTTCCTTTCGTGCGCGGTATGTACACCGAATAGTGTCACCGGTGGAGCGAAACTCATAGGTGAGGTAATGGCTCCGTTGCCGAAGTAACCGAATTCATAATGCTTGCAGGCGTAGAGAGTAGAGCGACGTCACATTCGCACGCCGAGGAAGTAAAAGAACGGAGGCTCAATGTATGAGCAATCGTCCCTCGCGGATCGGGACGCCAAGAGCTGCAGGCAGGTCAAGCGACCGCCATTATGAGCTCTTGGGGTCGAGAATCCAGTAAATATTACAAGGCATTTGACAAAGACGGTAAGGCAAGCTCTTCTATTCACTTAGCGATGAGTTCAATCACGAGAAGAGCAACGTGCCCGCAGCAAAAGACCAAGGAAAATAATTGAGTCTCCTCAGCGACTGGGGGTACATAAGGGGTGATGGTGAGGACTAGCGATTCGCTCAACTCGGTGTTCCCTTATCACCTATACCCCCCGGCCTCCATTCGCAGTCGTTGTAAAACATCCTTGTATTTCTTTCGTCGCTTCGTGTTTTCTATGACCGACGTAACCTATCAAGACAGGATCCCTACGCACCGTATCCCGGACGGTATATCCAGCGGTGCCAACGTGACAGGTCCTATGGTCATGAACCCGTGGTGTCCTCCCAACATTGGCTCGTCCACTCCCATAGGGGATGACACGGAGACTTTGCACGCATCAAGTGACATGCCCTGCATCGAATCGGACGGCTTCGATAAGTTGGCCTCGTCACAGCCTGTCTCAGCGGTCACGACTCGAGTAACTGACAATTCAGAGAAATTGGTTGAGACGTCATTTTCGTTGCAGCTCACCGACCAGACGAACCTTCTTCCGTTCAGAAAAATCCTTCCCATCTTTGCAGGTCTGGCCTTGTGCGCAACTATCTCTGCGTTGGACTCCGTCATCATAGCGACCGCCATGCCCACCATATCGAACTCGTTTAATGCTGGGTCTATCGCGTCATGGGTACCGTCTGCCTATATGCTCACCTCGACGAGCTTCCAACCGCTGTATGGTCGATTCAGTGACATTTTTGGTCGCAAACTAGCTCTTTGTGTAGCCATGGCAGTATACATGCTGGGAAGCTTGGCCGCTGGTTTCTCCACGTCAATCATCCAATTGATTGTTTTCCGTGGCTTCGCTGGTGCAGGCGGTGGCGGTATTCAGAGCATGGCGCAAATCATCGTCTCCGATGTCGTCAGTCTTAGAGAGAGGTAGGTTCTTTGGGTGTCCGTGCCATTGCTCTGCGGTAAATCAATGATTCGCTCTCAGAGGTAAATATCAAGGGATCATTTCTGGAGCTATCGCCCTGGGCTATGCTATAGGACCTCCCATCGGTGGTGCTCTAGCACAGAAAGTTTCTTGGAGGGTATGTTTTTCTCGTTTCCATTTCATCACAACTTTATTCATCATAGTATAGTGGTGTTTTTGGCTCAATCTCCCTGCTGCGTTGTTTGCCATTTGTTTTGTTGCCTTCGTTCTCCCACTCAAACCGGTGGAGGGAAACGTGAAAAAGTGGGTCTCAAAACACACTCTCTCGGCGACCCTCTTACACTATGCAGGAAGCTCTTGGTGATAGATTACCCTGGCACAATCTTAACGCTTATTGGATCTATTCTCATCCTTTTACCACTCATTTGGGTATGTGGACGGAGATCGTCTAACTCTAATCATTATTAACATGGCACTGCCAGGGTGGCGTGACTTTTCCTTGGAAATCGCCCATCGTTCTCGGGTCTTTGTGTTCCGGAGTTCTTGTCGTTGCATTATTCTGCCTTTGGGAATGGAGGGGTGCTCATTTGCCGATCGTTCCAAGTAAGTGAGCTATCCTGTATTTGAAGCACGATGATCAGGGATTCGTGTCAGTGTATATTTTCAATCACACGACTGTGGTGGGCGTATATATCACCATGTTTATCAAGTGCGGCTGTTTCGTGTTGCAGTCCCCGATGCCCTGACAGTGATGGTTTCATTGTAGTGGTTTCCTGTTTTTCTCTTCGTTGTACTACCTGCCGCAATTCTTCCAAGTAGCGCTGGGATATTCTCCGATCCAATCGGGAGTATTCTTACTTCCAGTGCTTGTCAGCCAATCGTTTGCAAATTGGACCACGGTATGTCTTGCTTGTGTGGCACCGATCTATTGCTGATCATCACATCGGTGCTAAAGGGCTTGATTGTGAGTAGGACAGGAAGATACCGGGTGTGTGATGGGCCGAAGTGTCCTTTCCGAACAACTGACGGAATTTTCGTTGATTCCCCACCCCCAAATAGACTAGCATCTATGTTGGATTCATCGCATGGGCTGTCGGATGTGGTTGCCTGTCTACAGTGAGGGCATCCACAAGTAAAGCGCTCCTCGTGGTTTACATGCTACTCTCGGGCATGGGTGCTGGACAGGTAAGATTTGCGATAAGGTTAAAATCGGGATCACCCTGAGATCATACATGTTTGGTCCAGACTCTGCCAACCACTACTGTCGCAGCTCAAGCGAGTGTCCCGAGACAGGATATGTCCGTTGTGACTGCGGTCAGAAACGTAAGTTGACTGCCCGAAGTGATTGATTATTTACTAAGGGCATACACGCGCGCAATTAGCTCATCAGGTTGTTGGGAGGAACATTGGCTCTAGCTGTTGGGTTCACGTTGATGTTAGTTATCTTTTTCCCAAAAACCTGCTGGAATAACTGATTTTTGTTTCCTGCAGTGACAATTCCCTGCGGAATGACCTTTCCTCCTTCTCTCTTTCCCCATCCGCAATTACTGCTGTCATCGACAATCCTACCATTCTTAGCCCGAACACGCCAGCATCTACGCTTGCTCCACTCGGACTGACGCCTTCGATGGCAGACTACGTACTCTCACATGGGTATGCAGCAGGTTTTGAACTGGTGTTCATTCTGAATGCGTGCCTGGCTGTGGTCGCAGCGATCGTCGGCTTTTTTATGATCAAACATAAAGAGCTGACAAGGGGCGACGAAGAGAAGCTCAGAGCAGAGGCTCTCGCCACCCTTCATAACGATGGCAAGACACAACAAGGCGCCGAAAAGGTGTAACTCGCCGGTCCAACGAGTCGACGAATGAAAAAAAGGGGAATGTGGTAAGCACCCGCCTCGACGTCTTAGAGTGCCAACTGATGTTATACAGGATGACCATGTCTAGCTTGATGTTAAGTGGTCTAGGGGCCTTGAAGGCCTTGTTTCCGGTATTATTTAGGATTCAAACACATACTAGAGAAGGGAGTCTTCGCGACCTATGGTGGCTTGGAACGATGACGGGTGTTTGCGTTTCGATTTCAACCTTAATATAATGATCATAATAGACAGCCGAGCATGTGAAACAAGCCAGCGCTATCGGGTATGCATCGGCTCTACCCCAGACCATGCACCCCCTAGTTTCTTTCCTGGTGTCGGACACGCGCTGCAAGGACCTAACTAAGTGGATGTCGAATTTTGCAGGTCATTGCCATTGAAGTGCTCAATTGACGTTAGTCTTTGAACTTTGCTTTGGTAATGATGGGCCAAGAATGGCTGGTGGCCACCTAAAGAACCTCCGCTCTACCAGTTAGGAAGGCATTCGCAAGTCAACGGGTTAGCGTTAGTCGAGTGATCAGTGGTGGACAAGCAAGTCATTGTATAAAGAATGAGTCTTGCATGGTGGCTGCATGCCCAAGTTGGCGTTGCTTTGGCACAGCTCGGATGCTTCCATTCTGGGAAACATACATTCTCCCGATAGTTCGCCCACTCCGAGTCTAGAACGGCTGGAATGATGAACGTGCAACACTTTGAATCAATCCGACGGTAATCACCGCCGCGGTGATTCGAGAGCCTAAGCGCACAAGGATACGGAAGACACCACATTGGACACCCTAGCCAACGCTTTGGCATGGTGTCGGACTCGGGGCAGCAGCGTGTCTGGGTGCATTCCCTGAACCTTTTCGCGGGGGTATATGTATGGTCGGTGAGACCAAACCTGTAGGACAAAGCACTACGCCTCAAAGCGGCAATCTCCGTCAACACGCTTCACCGGGTTCAACCACCGTATCCAAGCGGCAAGCTGCGGCAAGTTGATCGAGGTTATCTCGCCAATGAATGAATAGTAGCCTCATGGAGAGCATGTTCTCATTCCAGACTGGTGTGGAATATCACAATGCACACAATGCACACGTGCTGACATATTCTTCTTCGTGGTGCTTAACCAGCTGTTAAATACCAGAACTTGCTGTACTAGGCCAGGGTGTCCTGTACCCAGCCCTTGCCAAAACCCTTTGATCCAGCCCACGTATTTATCCCCTCGATATGCCAAGCGGGCACTCCCTAACCCCATCTCGCCACCCTCCCTTCCGCCCCGACCCTTCGGATCGTCCCATTTCTATGATGTGTTCCAAAACTAACTACGATTCGTCTTCCAAGCGTGCCATACCGCGTATTCGATTTTCTCGAAAAGTGAAGCATCTGGATATGGACGACGCGAAGGTCGCATTGGACATAATAATCCGTCCTTCGCTTCACCTCTGGAAGCTCGCACTTGGTCGCGGTATCCCTATTGCATTGAAACGACCTCCCAAAACTGTGACCCTCGATGACAATATCACAACACGTCCCACATCGCCACAGGTGAGTTTAATGGTTTAAACAGAGGACACGGAACTAACTGGACGTCTAGAAAAGGGTTCGCTTTGATGAGCAGCCCATCACAATCTCTCGCCGGAGCTTTTTTGAAAGACGGAGGAAGAATTCTGGTTCGTCTCCCGCACGCCCATGTCTAGTCATTCGCGTACGTTTCCTTCGTAGTTACGATGCCCACTGCTAAATGAAATATAGCTATCCGACGACGTATGTCACCAACTACCAGAGCCTTCGTTCGAAACAGACAACCGCTCCGTTTATGAAGATTGCCTCCCTGACCATCCGGCATTCCTGACAGACCTTCACGTCCTTGAAGGCGATGAATCTTTGGACACGCGGCCACTTAGATGCATCCGCAGATCGGAATTTTATGAGACTGAGTCAGGCATCGCCACATTCGATCGAACAGGCTATGCGAACTATTGTCTCTCCAGGTGGCTAGATAAGCAACGCGAAGAAGCCCGGGTCCCAAGGAAACCTGTGTTCGAAGATCCCCTATTTTTACCATGGCCCGATCGTACCCTATCACCACCCTCGAACGAGGCTTGTCCCCTTCCACTGCTTCCCTCACCCATCTGTAGGTCCCCACGCTCTCTTCCGAGGCGCATATGGAGACGCTTCGAGGACGAACTTCAAAACGCTATCGTGATCCTCATTATCGGGTCGTTCATTCACATATGCTTATTCCTCTTTCTTTTATATGATATTCTCACTCGGGGTTTCATTCCATCGGATGACTGATTATGCCCTCTTGCATGTGGGTTTTCTCCTTTGCCATGTGGTGTCCTTCTGGCGATTTTTCTTGGTGGTTTTCTTGGTGGAAGTTTTTTTGGTTCTTTTGCCGTATACGTTATCCCCATTCTCACTACTGTATCATTAGTATATCTTGTTCTCGGCTTAACGTGTATTATTATGCAATTTCTGTGGAGTTTCCACGCTCCTTGTCTAGCTTTCAACATAGTCAGTGTACTCCAGTAAGTCAGACTCATAGGCACTGCCACCCAGTGCGGAGCCTTTATCTTCTAGGGCTACTCGAGCTCGTATGCGATGACAGAAACCGGATCATCTCTTGAGGGTCAACCTCGCGGACGGGGTGGAGGCAAGTCTAGAGGCGGCCTCGGCAAATATCTTCGCGCTCGTGGGAGGGGCCATTCATTTGGCCGTCCCGCCGAGTTTACGAAAAGACTCATCCTAGAAGGCGAAACACCGGAAGTCATCGATCCAGAAGAGGCCAAAGAGATCCGCCAGCGTTATTCCAAACGTCAGCTCGTGTCCAACGCAGATCGGTATGCGGAGGAGGAACCTCAGCTGGATTCGGAGGGTGAGTGACGTTTTGTGGGGCTATCGCACTCGGAGACCCTAGACGATCAATAAATGTTCTTTTAGGAGAGGAAATAAAAGAACCCGAGGTTGATCTATCTGCATTCTTGGAAAAACAACGCCTGTCTGATAGTGTACCGACGCTTCCTGGAGGCTCAGACGCACGGGAGGAAGACGAGGACGAGATAGACCACTCGCTGGCACATATCACCTCTCAGCGACAACCTGCTTCGCAATCGAAAAAAGGTCGCGTACAGACGATCGAATGGGACGAATCGCTCGAGCAAATGAGTCGCGAGAAAGCCGCCGCCGAGGCAAGTCGAGGTTCGTCGTTGGCTATGTGTCAACGGAAGAACGATTCGATGATTCTTCTTCGCGTGCTTTTTCCATTGCCGATAGATTTAAAGGAACGATTTAGGGCAAAGACGAGCACTCTTAGAGCAAAGCCAATGGACTCGAAGGAACGAAAGAAAGGTCGGTATTTCACGTGTTCCTATGGACTTGTGCTAAGACTGTGAAGAAAATGATATTATCGTGGCCCCAGCTCTACCCACAGAGCGTGCCCCAAATAAAGATTCAAAGAGCGAGATGCAAGATTTTCTTGATGACTTGCTGGGGTAGTATGACAAGGGATGGGTTGACTATTCATTCGTGTGCTTTTGATGATCTCAGCATCTAGTTGTGTGAACAAGTACCTCTAACTGTTGGACAGTAAAGGTGGTCGAGTTCTGACCTGATGACCCGTCCATGCATGCTTTTGATATCCAACATCAGCTGAAGCAACATGTCTGGTTTTCATTTCTAGTTGGGATCGATATCGAGTAGAAATACACTGCGTAATCGCGGGGACTGCCTGCGAGTAAAGAAGTTTGTACAACGAATCAAAGGTACGTCAGTTGGATATTTGTATGAATGCTATCCGGTGTGGTTACCGAAAGAATGAGCATAAGGTGAAAGACTAATCAAGGAAGGAATACATTGTAGTAACGGCTGGCTGATTATAAACGTTCGTCATAACGCAAATATCGTGTGCGATCTAGCGCACATCGTGGAAAAAGGATAGGAGAAGGTCAGAAAAAAAAGGTGTCAAATAGCAGTAGCTTGCTGGGTTTGAATCATGATAAAAACGTTGTCCAACGACCGCGATTCTTGCAGACCGTGGCGTGGTCCGGCCGGGTAGACACTTGGCAGACTGAAAGGGCGATGATATGCCGGGATGGTGTAATGGTCTGTGAGGTGGACAGTAGTGACAGGTGAACTCGTCACGGCATCCTCGCCCACATCAGTTTCGCCTCCGGTGCACGGAGACAGTTGCTGGTCTTGCGAAGAATAACTGGGAAGAGACGGCGAGGAACAGCCAGCCGCTTTTTCGATATCAATGTCAAGGCGTTGCGCTAGGGAGGGTGCAAATGAGTCCGCATGTTTGACGTGTGGCACGGTGGTGGGAGCATATACGGGCAGAGATCCGACGGAAATATTCTTGAAGCCCGACTTCCACCTGATGGAGGCACGAGTTAGCAATGTGAAAGTGTGATGTACAGAGGCGACAAACTTTGGCGGCATGTTGGGTGGAATTTCAGATGCAGGTTTATATCCGAAGAACTTGACAACACGCAAGAAGGCCGTGCGATAATTTTTGCGAGCCTCGGTCCCAAGGCCGAATAGCAAGAAGAACAGAAGCCCAGCGGCAGGAAACAGCCAACGCGTCAACTCCACCGAGAGTCGAAAGTTGGGATTGGCCATCCATATGACGGCGGGAATTTGACCAACATAAGAGAAGTCGTAATGTGTATCAGCCCATGAAACCCATGGCTGGATCTGGACGCCTTTGTTTGCGATGTAGGTGCTGTAAATGCTGATAGGGACTGTGCATAACATCTCTGCGAGAGCCAGGATCATCAGACGAACGTATCGGTTCATGCTCAATGAGTTGTATGTTGATAGAAATCGACTAAACTCTAATCGGCGCTTGTAAAAGGCGCACAGCGTAAACGCTAACAATTGCTAAGTAGGCTACAGCATGTCACTTGTTGTGGACTCACCTGATAATACAAACGAGACGCAACCTAGAAGAGTGGGCCACATGAATACGAGGAAGTAAGCCAAAAGCGTATCGTAGATGGAGGGGTAACAGCCGACGCCTTCCAAGATATCGAAACGGTGGCCTGTTTGCAAGATCAGAACAGAATGTCGTACCTCTATTGCCTACACGTACCCTGGACGACATAGTCTACAAAAGCAGCGGTGAGTACGCGAGTGTTATGGAGGCCATGGAAGCCCTTACGTAGCGCCATAACGAGAACCGGGATTCCAAAGGCGATACATGAGTCAAGAATGACAGCGCGACGTTTCTGCTTGAATAATTACCAGCTGTAATAAGACACACCAATAAAACGTACATCCTCACGAGTCTTGACTGTCGACTTGATAGCAGAAATAACGTACAACCGTCTACTAATGCAAAGCCCGGCGGCAGGAATGCCTACGCCAGCACCAAGAAGAACTTTTGAGGCTGACAAGGTATGAGAAAAGGTTGAGCAGATGGACGAACAGACGTACAGATGTCACACCAGACGGGCGCCAGGTTCAAGGCGTTGGCCCTCCAAACGATAGAATTAATAAACTCCAAGATGCAAGCGACCGCCACCCAGATGATGTAGGCACAAGTGCCAACGTTCCATGCCTGAATATGCAATGGGAGAGGTATGAGGACTAGAAAGAAGGTACAGAGGACAAACACGGAGAAGAGAGGATATGTAGGATAGACATTCGTGTCCATGGTGAAGGTACTGAAGATGAGGAAAGAAAGGACAAACCTCTGGAAAACTTGGCAAGGTTGAACCGTGGCTTTGAGCCTCTGCACAAACAAAGGACGGGGGATTGCGAATCGAAATTAGTGAACCTTTGTCTGCAGCGTAATGTCATTTAAACAGCGGCGAGTTCCTCAACGCATGGTAGCCACAAGAAGTATGACTAAAACTCGTTATATCCAACACACAATGCAGGCGGGGTCGAATGCAACCCATCCCCACTGGTCAAACAATACGGAGTCGTTTCTGGAGTCGTGTTAAGTATAAAGCAACGTGAGTATCCGGAAATTACTGTGTTATCACGTTTCGATCTAGTCGGCTTTTCCCGGCTTATATACATAAACCCCTGAATAGTTCAACTCCAGAATCATCCAATAGATTGTTGCTGAAACCACTCCCCGATTCTCGGTGTTCTATGAACGTTATTCCACACTATGTAAGTCGCTTCATCGTGGTTTACTGCACACAGGCAAGGTGACATAACTTCGAGGGCAGGATGGGATCGACATAGAATGCCATTAGCGCCAGTATCAACTCTTAATGGCTGATGTGATCATAACATCATTGCAATCATGTACGCCGGCCAGTTATAGGGAGATATCTGAATGGTTAATCATTGAAAGAAGAGATAATCCTGTTGAACACATTAGAGAATTTATGAACGAGCATGGCAGATCCCATTGACACCGCGTTGTCAGTGATACTGTGGGAAAACGAGAACAAACGACCGTGTGACACCAGCTCGGCAGGATAGCCCAATGGTAGTACCATGGCGAGAAGATGGCGGTCTCGAGGCGACGAAGAATCCTGATGAAATGCATGGGGAAGCTAATCAGACGATAAATCGAAAGTTATGCGAGCTGGTTTCTCCCGACATTTCTTATGATAAATTTAACATAACCCACCGTCCTCTCTTGAATGGTGCCCTTTCTGATGTCATTGTATTTCGGAGCATCCAACTCTAGAACAAGTCATCAATGGGATGTATTGTACTCGTCCTGTTGGAAAGGGTATCAACTTCAAGCCTGCTTGTCATAACGAACTTCAAATGTATGCACGCATACGACTCGAAGAGCATGAGAAGAACTTGATGATTGTTGTACTTTAAAAAGTTGGCGGGAGTGTAAGTGTACTGGCGGACTCTCCGCAGTATTGTGAAAAACGAAGGACGCGATACGGACAGATACCACCCAGCGATGACATGTCTATTATGTTTCTCAAAGACAAGCGGGTCTGTGAGAAGTTGAGAGGTG